>JAZDUH010000538.1:850000-949989 GCA_036419115.1 Scarus forsteni
CACATGGAGTCTATGTTAAAAATGTACTTAATTTGCCAAAACAGTGGAATTCTCTCTGAATGTAGTACGTCAATGACAAATACATCTCTGACAGCATATTTGACATTGTTGACTGTTACTTCAGACACACGTTGGATAGCTTTGTCTGTAAAATCTACGTTACAGAGGTTGTGACTGACTGTCAGGGCTCTCTGCAATTCTGCAGGTAATGATAAAAATGGAGTGGTAACACTTTTTCCAGGCACTTCTTCAAATTCGCCCAGCACACTCTGTGAGGAAAACTCCCAGCACTGTCTGAACTGGTGTCTGTTGCTCAGAGTTGTAGCTATGTTCACAAAATTTCGGCAGTTATGAGCAACAATTTTAAAATATTGATCCTTGCCCTCAAATCTCATGCACCATAACAAACACAGAGGCCCATACATTTCTGTCAGTGTTGCATAATGGACTAAGTAATGGCACTTAGGTGTAATAACATCCCCAAATACAAGTTTCATTTCAGACAGGAATTCTTCAACGAGTACATTTAACATCAAAAGATTCTCTCTTCTCACCTTTGGAGCCATAACAATTTCAGTTATCTGTCGACATAAGAGAAAAACATGCCAATATTTACAGTCA
Organism: Scarus forsteni; assembly: GCA_036419115.1. NCBI lineage: Eukaryota > Metazoa > Chordata > Actinopteri > Labriformes > Labridae > Scarus > Scarus forsteni. The sequence goes on from JAZDUH010000538.1 coordinate 850,622, forward strand.
GGTGGCACACTGTATGCAGTCTTTCGGACAACTCTACCGGTTTGTTTGCCTTGTCATTTTGACCGATGCATATTTTTTGCAGTTCTTCGTTTATCTCTTTTATTGTTATGTGTTTCTCTGCATGAGCTTTCCCAATAACTAGCTTCATAACTAGTGGAATTACACCTTCCAATAAATCGTGCATTACGTCTGGTGGTAAGGCTTTTGTTACATCAAAATAATGCAATTCTGCAAAAGGCGAAGCACCATTTACACCATAAGTTGCTTTATCGTCAGAGATTTGTTGAATGCGGGCTAGATGACACTGATGAACCTCAGATGTTCTTAAAACAAAGCTGTCTTGCGTAAACAACTGTTTCATATCTCCATAAGTAGCCATGCAATAGCGACATATTCTGCCAGAATTAAATGACATTGTAAATCCACCAATCATGTGAGCTGACAAGTTATCACCAGACAAAGTAGAAAGAGCAGCATAAACTGTGTGCTCAGTTTCATTTACAGTTACTGTGAAACCATCCGTAGCAAGTTTTTTCAGATAATCAAGCATAGGTTTTAAAAGGACATTCAAACCACACTTTTTGACATATGAATAGCGTACCAACAATGCTAAATGAATATGTCTCTGTTGAGATCTGTATTTTTTGTCTAAATTGCCTACAGTGTAATAAAATGCACACAGCTTGTGTTTGGTTCTTTTTGACCCTAAAGGATTTACAACTTCAAATTCATCCTCATAAAAATGCAGTTGCAGTGCATTTGGGTGAACTTTAAAAAATGGGTGTTGTTTGAACATTTGTCCATCACAGTAGTCTGTTAGAAACTCACTGTATGTGGATTACTCTCAAACAGGACTTGATCCTGGATGTCCTCATGAGAACAGTAACTTTTCAGCACTTTATCAATGGGTACATATGAATAGGAGCCCACTGTATGTCCTACGGAGTCTCTTAACTTATAATGTACAGGTTCTATCATATTAAGCTGAGATTAACAATGGTCTTTTATCATATATGGAGATCGAATAGCCTTTAACGCCTCATCAAAAAAATCACTAGAGTCAATGACCTTTTTCAGTTCTGGACTTTTTGATATATCAAAACCACTTTTCTGCAGGTGGTAAGCTATAAAAGCATCATAGTTCTCCTTGAAAAAACAGAGCAAGAAACTGACATCAACAATTTCTTGTTGAACAGAGACTGGTAGGTGATTTTCCTCTCTACATTTCAGAATGAACTTGAAAAGATTATCTCTGAAATCCAGCAACAATTCATCCATAGATGGGGGACTTTCAGTAACTGTGTCTATCCTAGGCTCATCAGAATCATCTTCGGTCATCTCAATATCATCATCATCTTCATTTCCATCATAGTCACTGTCAGGACATAACACATTGTCTCTATGTTTCCGATAAACATGTCGTCTAAAAGACTCATATTTGGTAAAGGTTGACTGGCAGTCATTAAGTCCACATGTAATAGTAAAATTGGCTTCATGGGCATGAATAAGCCCTATGTGCTGAATTAGTTTCATCAAGGTGAATGTTCTCCGCGAACATTTGGGGCACTGGTGTGAACGAGGCATGGTATAGTCAATAGAGGAGATTAACTTGCCTAATTATTGGCATAGGCTGGTCATTATCCAAAAGTATCTTGGCAATGTACCTTTGGAGGAACATCAGTGTGTTTTTGAGGTGTCTTGGATATACCAGATTGAAGACAATGTATGAGCAGAAGGCTGAGACGACTCCTTCATCAATTCCTAAGCTGCGACAAACCTCGTTACCATCCATTTTCACGAGGTTTGGAGCTCTCCTGGTGAAGGCCATTTTCCAGTCTTGATCAGTCAACTGAATAGTAGGGTACAGGGTGTCAGGATCACACTAGTCAAAATCAAAATGGGAAAAAAGCAAATTACCATGACAGCTTGCCACTTTGTGTAAAATGCCATTTTAGATATACAATTCTCATAAAGTGTGGTATAAAGGGATAGTTCGCCCCTTTTGACTCATTTGTCTTGCATTCTTATAGGTATGTGAGGCTCCTGCCATGCTGTTTATTGTTCCTGATGTGATGATCATAGATAGGGTTGTTACTATTAGGGATGTGCGCGACTAGTCGTTTAATCGTTTAACCGTCTACTTATTTATTAATCGTTTAGTATTTTACTAGTCGGTTAAACGCTACATTAAGCATCATGCATCTTGTTCTTCACGCCTCTGCGCATAGCCGTCAAGTCTCCCGTTTTGGCCGGGAAACTACCGTATTTTACCCCTCTTTCCCACCGTCCTCCCGTATTAATATTTTCCCGTAATTCTCCCGTATTAAAAAAAAAAACATTCCTCTGCCTCTGCTACTAACTGAACACTGTCACTCGTCTGGCAAGAAATGCCACAGTAGCCTGCATGTTTGTTTTCCTCCTCTTTTACTACCAAAGAGGCTGAATGACAAGATGGCTCACTACGTCAATCTTTCTTAACACCGGGATGCATTGGTTCTATAGCGGATTTAGCAGATTTATAGCCGAGTGAGCATCTGTCAAACATGCGATCTTTGGGGTGAAGACGGGGCCGCTCGCGTGGACACACGGAGAGAGCTGAAGTGAGCGGCCTGAGGAGTAACGAGGAAACAAACGCTAATATGAATGATGGCACAATAGATACGGTTCTTAATCCGGCTGCCCCAGTGTGAGAATGTGTTGGTTTTAAACAGAATGAACAAGGTGTGAGCTCATGAACACCGACGAACTGATATGTCGTATTTGTTTGAAAGTAGTGGCGACGAAGATGTGCAGGTGCAGCAGAGCCTTTGTCCTGACAGTCAACACTTACTGAGGGTGTTTGGTCGGCAAAGAACATATAGATAAAACCCCAAAATAAAGCGCTCACAGACAGTGTCGTTCGCTACATTGCAAAAGAAGTGCAGTCCTTCAATACGGCTGAAAAGCCAGCAGTTAAAAACGTTTGACAGATGGTACGAATTGACTGGGAGAAAGTACATGTCACAAGTCACAATTCCTGAACTGTATAAACTCCATTTCATTTAGGCCAGAGTTTTTATTGTTGTATGAGTTTTGTTTTTTCTTTACAGAGACAGGGTCTATTTTTTTTTTGTTTTTGACTAGTATAATTATTTTTATTTGCATGCAATTTTGCTAAAAGATAGTCCATTTCATTTTCATTGCTTTTTTTTTCTCTTTTTTGTTTGTTAAATTTAAAATATATTTTGTTCAATTTATTTTATTTAAAATATCCTGACCTTCCAATTACAGTTAAATATTCTTAAGAAATGAAAGTTTCTTGAATCGTGCACTAGTCTTAAGTGCCAGAGATTTCAGGGAAATTCCATTCTAGGCTGCTATGTTGTACGTTTGGAATTGTCATGCTGCTGCATCCAAGTTTCATACCAAAGCAGTATTCATAATAAATGCCATGCATTGCATTGGCAAACGTATCAGAAATGTATTTCTCTTTCAATTGTTCAACTTTATTCAGTCAGTTGTTGTTACATCAATAGAATTTAAATTAACAGTTTGTCCTGAATGTTTGGGCTAAAATAGTTCCTAAATACACATTTGCATGTTTAACTTTTAAACTTTTAACTTAATATGTGTATTAAATTGCGAGTTTTCTTGCTTATAGACTAGTCGACTAATCGCAAATAAAATTTGAGACTAGTCGGCGGGGAAATTAGTCGAAATTCCCATCCCTAGTTACTATGTTGCTATGCTATTTATTAGCCCCCTGTTATTGGGTAGCTTCGATTAAAATGACCAGCTAAATCTACTCAAGCAAAGTTTTACACCAAGTGTGACCAGTGGTCAATCTGACTGCTTCTGTAAGCTGATGACTTTCATGCTCATCATCGTGCTAAATTTGTGGTTTATGTGTAGCTTTGCTCTGTTGTGCTATGCAGACTGACAACTATGTTTTGGGTGTTCAGTCTTCAAAAGAGAATTGTTAAATTTTTTTGTGCACAGATACTGTGCTCATGATCTTGGTAAACATTTTTCTTATTTCATCTACAAACAAGAACAGTATCTTGTTACAGCTTCTTTAAGTGGCTTTATGCAAGTATTGAAGAAATCTAAAGTAGTCTCTTTGTGGTGGTTAACATCAGGACCATCCATTTGTCATCAAACACAGCCAGAATGAGGAGTAGGACAGCATCATTACCAACACACATACCACTTAAGTGAAATTAAATATTTTTAAGTGGATAAAAGTATCCCTTTAAGTAGAAATATATTTGATTTTAATTGTCATTTCCTTCTTAGATGTAAACAAAAGAGAAGAGTTAAGTTCCAAGTTATACATACCTCTCCAAGTGTGATAAAGTGATCATTGTTTTCCTTGAATATGTATGGCAGAAAGATGAGGGCTGCTCTGAAGTCAATATCTGCAAGACACAGTAAATAATAGTATACTTAATATTTAAATGGCATCTTTTCCTAATTAAAAAACAATGCAGCCAGGTAAAGGCTAAAGGTAAGTACTATTTATTTAGTCCAGTAGACACCAGTAGCATATTCCAGTTTCCTTTAGATTATAAAACAAGCTGATACTAGAATTAATCTAGTCAGGACTTTTCCCCCATAAAACCCAGGACACAGAATCCAAGGATTTTCTTGGGTTTCTGAAGTAATTACAGATGCAGCCGCCTTGAATTTCTCCTCCCAACCAGAGGCCTTCCAGTTGCCAGCCAGTTCCCAGCCATTGGGAGTTCCCCACTCTCTCTCCCCAGTTTCCTGTCACTCTCCACTGTCCTGTCAAATAAAGGCCAAAAAGCCCTGAAAAAAAATCTTAAAAAAAAAAAAAAAAAAAACTGTACGCACATGCTGCGTCTCAGCAGTGGCACGGCGACTGCCAGCTCCATCTGTTTACATGGAGTTTGCTTTTGATAATTATCAACAAAAATGATGAAGTAATTTTACTTTACATGCGCTGGAACAGAGACAGCTGCAGGAGGAGAGAATGGGTAAGAGGGAAAGGAGCAGAGATGCTGGAGAACTCCTGTCCCTCTCATATTGTGTATTTTCTCATCATGTGTGTCACATATGCAGATACAGACATTATAATTGCTATGAAATACTCATATGATACTGATTTGACTGTCTATTGGCCGTTCTGTGCTCATGCCGGCATGAACAGTGGTTGTGCGAGTCCTGTGTGGCTGCTGCACATCATTTGGAGATTCCAGGACTATTATTTCCGCAATAGGCGCGTGGCTCTAGTCAAAAATAGACCAGGAAGAGGCCAGTAGACAGTCATATTAGTATATCACAGCAATTATAATGTCTGTATCTGCATATGTGACACACACGATGAGAAAAAAGCGTAACAGCTTTTATGCGATATTACAAGATTTTTTTTTTTTCAAGTTTTCCTGTTTCCACTCAGACTTTTCATGCGCAAATCGAAAATGCGCTAAAGACAGGCTTATGGAAACCCACCAACTGAAAAGCAGAGTGGCTCCGTGAATCAGGCAGAGTATTAGGAGAGACAATGAATTGTTTATTAGTTCAAAATGCTAGAAAAACGCGATGCACAACATTTGTTATTCAAGTGTATTTTTCTGGACACAAATCGCTTGGCATGCCGAGGTGCGCTGGGAACACTCTCCAAACATAAAGAAAGAGAGGTGTGGAGGAAAAGGCAAGAGGAGCAGATCCAAGAAGTTTGTGAGCAAGCAACAATAATGTGGATGATTAAGCGTAATTTTATTTAAAAAACTGTACATGGTGCAACACTGTGGTACAAGCATGAACATGTAATCAGTACCGGGTACATCCTCAGTGAGAGCCTCTTCTCTTGCCTCCAAGTAGAGTTGGGACAGTGGGGATTTCCCTTGAGCCAGAAGAAGCACCTTGGGTACAATGCAGCTGAAGCCTTCATTGAATCGCTGGCGCACATTCCCCATCACTGGATGGATACGTTCCAACTCGACACACACAGCTACAGATGAAAAAATTTAGGCTCAGAGAGAAGCGGAAAAAATGTTTTGCAGGTTGCACAACAACACATTTGTGGGAACCACTTTGTATATTTGCACTTACTCCAGTGGGTGTCTTTAAGAAAGGGTACTTCTTCAATACCTCGTCCACTGTCATGCCATCTGCAATTTCCTTTTGCCTCCATGCGAAGGTTTGCCGCATACGGTCTTGTACAATCATGGTGTCTGGATGCACCCTCTGGTACTGGCTATGCAAGACCTTGACGTGAGCCTGAATTGAGGATGGATCTTCGCCAAGGACACTTGGTACCTTATTGGAATTGAGAGACAGAGAGAGAGTACAAAAGAGAGTGTAACACTTCTTACAAACAAATATCTGACCCAAAACTGACTATTAAGTTGTTTTGTCTAATTCCATCTTTATGTCTAAATGGCAGCTATAAACCATGTTAAATGTGTCCCATCTTATTTTTTGAGTCGCAAACCTTCTACTTAGCTTAAGTAAATGAGGCGCAAGGCTGGAGACAATTGCTTTTTTTTTGGCAATTCAGTAAAATGTGTACCACTGACCTTGGACACACGTCTCTGACTGGTTCTTGTAGCTTCTTCAAGGTGCTTTGACATTTTGTGACCAAACTTATCCTTACTCTGTCTAACTTCATTGTCATCAACCAGGGGTGCACGCTCTGATTTAAATTTACGCCTCAAAGACATGTGCCATGTATGCTAGTTGAAACAAAAAACACTGATTACTGAAGACTATAATCACAACATCTTTGTTAGCACTTAGAACTTTTTGACAGTCAAATTCTAATCACGCCTATCAGGACAGGACATAATTTTTAAGAACACATTAGCATGCATTTTAATGACTAACATTTTGTATACACCTATCATTGACCACTTGTAATATCTCTGGTGTAAAAGATACTGCTTATAATTATATAATGAATCACTTACATAACCATTTCCCTCGAGATCCTTGAGGAAAGGGTATTTAACAATCAAAGTCTTTGCAGCTTGCACATATTCCGCATTTGTGGGATACCTGTGACAAGAAAAGAAATGTAAATTAAAGGAAGGTCATCTGCCCTAGAAGTGTCAAGCGCTAGGACAAAAGCTATCCACTTACTTGTGTCAGTGTGAAATTTGTGTCATAAAGGGCAAAAATATGGTTGATAAATCAGTGATCTTTAAAATATTACACATCATTCTATTGCTTTACCAAATTTAACATTACCTTCAGCACACTTACATTGTGTATTCTGCCACAGCTTCATAGAGAACTCTTATTATTGTGTGTCTGTCCTTTGGGTTTTTGTGACATGGTTCTTTATTGTCTAGTTTTCTTTGTAGATCTCTCGGGAAGTTTGGGACATCAAAACTAGCAGACAGTCTCTTGCTAGCTCCGTTGCTGTAATATGCCAGAAATAACTTTTAATTTTATGTGGAAATCAACTTTACGGACCAGTGTGTAGGATTTATTTAATTAATTATTAATTTATTCTGGGATTTAACTAAAATGAAAAAGAAAAATATCTATATAAGATTTAATTTTTAAAAGGTGCCCCAGCAAATAGGTACCAAAATTCAATCTCAATTGTCAAATTTGAAAATTTAGAAACCATTAGCAGTAATGCTTTTTCATTTCAAGGATTTGGCTACAATTTCGACTCATCACTAAAATGAACACTAAATCATCCAAACTGCATTTTCATTTTCTTCTTTAGGCTGCACATTTTATGACACAACTAAAAAGAAAATGAAGAGGACATTGCTTTTTCGTTTTCATGCCCGCCACGCAAAAAGTGGTCCATAATTCAGTCTAACATATACAGCTGTGCTGAAGAGCGAGAGCAGCTGCTGACGTCACTCTCCTGCGCCACGTTGAATTGCCAATTCAGATTGAATTAAGTCACAGAATGAGCAGTCTTAAACAAGAAAAAGAAAATGCAGTCTGGATTACTTATTGTTAATTTTGTTTATGAGTCAGAAATTCCAGCCATTACCTTGAAGTGAAAAAGCATTAGTTCTATTCTAATGCTTTTTCATTTTAAAATTAGACAATTCAGATTGAATTTTGGTACTTATTTGCTGGGGCATCGTTTGAAAATGAAATCTTAAGTGTCTTTTTCTTTTTCATTTTAATGAAGTTACATAATGTGCAGTCTTGAACAAGAAAATGAAAATTCAGTTTGAAAAATGTATTAATTTTATTTATGAGTCAAATAAACAGAATTATTCTGAAAATGAAAATGCATTTCTATTAATTCATTTTAATTTGGATTTTGGTACTTCTTCTCTTCCATAGAACTCAGCTAATTTAACTAGCAATATAACATTAACTCTATGTAGGACCGTTCCCACAGTTTACAAATGGCAAATAGGTATGCAACTATTGGTAGGACTATTTATGGGGCACAGGCCCATCTGCTCCACATTGAAATAGCATTTTTGGCATGAACAAAAATGTGTTATTTCCGAAGCAGTTCAGAGAAAATTAACATCTTATTTCACGTTACATATGTACATATTACTTATGGTGGCTTCTCATGCATGCATGCGGGTATGCATATATGTTTTAAACAATATAAAGCAGGACACCGCAATTAATTTATAATAGTTCTGACTCCCTCAGGCTGTGGCAGGCTGATAGATATAGTGGCAAGATGAAGATGAAGAGATCCTCTCTGACAGAAAGCAGGCCAGCAGTGTGAGCTGAGCAAACTAACAAAATACCGACAGCACGAGCTACAACGAGGCCGCCAGCAGCAGCAGCCCCCCCATAACCATACTGAATCTTTATTCGGTGGCAGGGAAAAGTAGCAAACTACTTTATAACCTAACATCTCACGACTGCTCTTCACGCCATTTTAGTTTGCTAGTTTGGCCCGTGGGGGAAATATTAGCAAGGTAAAGCACATTATCTGTGAGGTTAGCCCCTCTTGATATGGTAAGATAAAGCCAAGCTTCTCTCTATATATTCAGTCTCTTGCCGAACATACGCAGTTCGGGGATTTCCCTATGTTCGGCAACGGACTGGATATGTAGAGAGAAGTTCAGGATAATCCTGTACTTAAGTTATGGAGAGGGGCTAGCCATGAGGTTACCCTCAGGAGAGACTCGGCTTGTTACGTTGAGGCTACCGTGAGCCGTAAGTGAACGTGAAGACCCCCCAACCCGACCATGACAAGTAACTAAGTTAGTATTTCGAAGTTAAAATGTGAAAATTCAGCATCAACTCCATAATAATGTTAACGTGAAATCATTAATGCCATTTAAGCTGACGCAAGCTAGCATTGGTAAGCTGTGTGTCCGATTTTCATAAGCTAGCCTTAACTTGGTGATAGAAAACACTTTAACTGGCGGGCCACAGTCGCCATTAAACATTAACCGCCACTGGCCTCCTGATTAAATTAAACTTAACTTACCTTTGAATCTCTCTGCTTCCACTTCAGTCACTTCAATTCCCGCTTCGATTACTGCTTTTATGAGATCTTCTGCTGACAGGCCTTTGAGCGCCATGCCCTCCAGCAACTACACAGGTTCAGAGAAAGAGGGAGCGCTGCTGGACTGACGGTTGACATTTTGAAATGAAAGGACCAACAGCCAATCATTGCTGGCTCTACATGCTTGACGCTTATATGCACCAATAGACCTTTTCCACAATAACCGGAAATACGTAATCACGGGGGAACTTTGCTTCCGGTCAAGTGCCGAATCCATTCAATCTTCTTCAAGATGGATCGGGTTTTCAGTACATGTCTGTAACATTTGCCAAGCATTTCCTTCGCTGATGTGGAAAGGATCATGGAAGAGAAATCTGTTACTGAAAAGTCAAAAATGAAGAAAGGATACAAATTTTTCCACGAAAACTTCATAGAAAAATGTATTAAAGCAGCGAATCTAAGCTCCACACGCTCTCCGAAAAAAAAAAAAATGAATACGCCCCCTGGGCACTCAAGGCTTTCTCTGCATCTGCAGCAGGACCATTTATAGATCGAAATATATCCCGAGACTGATCATTTAATCCAAACCACAAGCTTTTCACAAGCTTTTTTTTATTCTTGCCCCTAAGTCCAAGCTGATATAAACCACAGCACTGTCAAATTATAAATCATCAAATCATACAAATCATTCAAATCATTCACAGATGCAAGCTTTGTGAGCAAGCTTTCCTGAATGGAGACATTCATTACCATTAAAAAAAATAATATTTTTTGCATTTTATTTGTTATTATTTTTACAGCAATAAAACAGCAATCAAAACAAAATTAAAGTAAAAAATTATTACAAAAAATGGGGACCAAAAGCAATCAGACATGTGAGCAGTGTGCCTTTCCGTTCCAGTTAGAATCACCCATATCATATGTTATTTTAAACAGCAACAATAATAATAAGAAGAATAGTAGTAGTAATAATGCTAATATTTGAAAAAAACACTGTCTCCTGACTTTGTACCTTGACATTTATAAGAAATGGTACAAATAAGTACCTTTTACTGCCTGTGAACATAAATGTACCTTTTTGGACCTCAGAAAGGTACAAATAGGTACCTTTAGGTCCAATAATTAGCCCTATGGGGGTACATCACAGTAGAATGTACATTGGGGGACAAAAATGGACCCCTATGTACCCCTATTTCTGAGAGTGTGAGGTTGGCCCAGTGCTCCTTTGTTAGCTTTTTGAGGCTATTATTTATGGTTTGAAGAAGGGTCTCCTTGGCCAATGATGGTAACATCTGATCTGAACTTGAACTCCTCATAATCATGCTTTCCATAGAAATGACTCACCTTGGCCACACAGCCTGTATTTATGCACTCATCAGCATCAGCATTCAAATCTCAAGGGTGACTTGGACTTTGGCTCAAAACATCAAAGGAAATCTCTTGATCTTGATTGGGCAACTGACCAGCCAATCAGAGTCCAAGAACCCTTTCCCATAGCAACTGTTGCTAGGTAAGTCTAGTCAGCCAACTGTTTCCACAGCAGAGTGGACTCTGCTGTGAGAAAAATTGCTGCGTTTACATGAGAACTTTAATTTCTCTTCAATTCCAAATAAAACTTAAATCCTCTTTAAAAAGATTTCAAATGGCGACGTAAACACCTAATTCCAAATGAATTCCAAAGGAAGGCTGATCCTGAAGCAAACATGGGGCTCCACGCAAGCCCAGACAATTTATTTAAGCAGAGCCTTGGAAGATTTGGAAGTAATCAAAGTGTGAATAGACATAAGCATTAAAATGTGGACCTTTTTGACGCTGGAACGTCCAAGTTGTACAAGGTTTCCCTGACAAAGACACTGAACTGGAATTTTTCTTCCGGTAGACGTAAATACATCACTACGTCACACCCGCTCCCTGTCCTCTGTAGTTCTATCTTGCCATTTTTTCATACATTTTTAAATGTATTTCTTTTGTTCAGGATGCTGGGTAATTATCAGTGTTACAGGTGTCTGTCGTAAGCCTATTGCTTTCATTTTGTCCATTGTGGTCCCCATGAGGCCTTGCTCCACAGTTTATTGAATCTGAATTTTACTTAACTTAGTTTGGTTTCTTTCTACACTTAGTTTATGTATTATTAGCCCTGGCTGGTATATACCATTTTTGTTTCAATTTAAATAATTGTTATTGTGCTATCTGCTATCAGATTAAAATAAAATAGTGTGGCAATAAATCTGGTATGCATTAAATCCAAGCACCTATAGAATCATGTCTAACTTCCAAGAGATTCCTTCATAACCTATTCCCAATCAATAAAAATTTAGTGCATCTTTAACACTTAATTTCCAATGATCAGATTGTCCTGTGAGGTTCTCATGCTCTGTAGTTCTTTTGTGTGTGTATATATATATATATATATATATATATATTATATATATATATATATATATATATATATATATATATATATATATATATATATATATATATATATTTATATATATATATATATATATATATATATATTGACTAATATATTGCCTAAGTGGGATAGCATTTTGCACTCCCTGGTTCTCATGCCCAAAACTTCATGGGATTTAAAATAATGGTTTCAGGTAGACGCATCAAATAAGGTTCTTGATAAACAAGTACATGAGATTTCAACGTTTATTGAAAATAATGAAGTGCATCTTATGTTTCTTGCTGTTGTTGTGTGGTGCATTAAAGGAGTGAGAATGGGTGGCAGATAATATAACTTCCAAACAGTGGGGAAAACCGCTCTTCAGATAAAATCAGAAGAAATGTTGAATGAACCTATGTAGCCTACTAAAGTACTTTAGGCATTTGTACCATCTGAAGCATTTAAAATGTATTTATGTATCATATAATCAGTTTCAAAAGATTTATAAGTTTTGAAGATCATACATTTGTCTTAATGTATAACACTTTCTTCTAGAATATTTTAATGTTCTATCTGGTGAAACAAAAACATGGATTTAGCTCAAACCTTTTAATAATCTTTTAAATGGAATTTTAAAAAGAAAGATAATTGTTATTCTATCAGTGTTAACAGAGGCAAAAGATACCTAAATCTAAAAAATAGTCATTTAAAACAATTATGCTTGTTTTGTTTTTAATTTTGTATATTAGAAAAGACATCCAAAGAGACATGGCAAACATAAATTGTTTAGTAATAAAAATGACAACATAATATGAACTAAAAACCATCATATTAATTAGATATGATGAAATATAAACACCAGATGTTTTGTTCTGTTTTCTATTGTGGTGTAGGGTTATTTTTTTTGTAATCTTTTTCTGTTAAGTGTTAATCTAAACTAATTTTCTAATAAGTGGAAGTGAGGATGTGTTATAATGTACTTTGTTAATTATTGTAAAACAGGAGCAGAACATATTATTGCGTCTCTGTTCCTTTTCATGTAAGATTAGACTTTTTGTCTTTTTAGTTTTCATTAAACTTGGCAAGATAAGTATATTATCCATGTTGTTGTGAGGGGGGAAACTGATCTGCTTGTATATCAAATTCATGACTGATTGATTGGAAACACCCACAACCGTGCCAGGGAAAACTGCATCCTTAGATCTGTCCTTCCATAATAGGACTTTTTTTTTTTTTGGTAGCATTGCTACTGGTGGGAAAATCAAGTACTGAAGAAACCCCCCGAAGATACACTCTTACTGATGTTACAGCCCAAATCTTGTTGGTCTTATTTGGGTTTTGTCAGAGTTTAAGGGTCTTTTTTTTGGTTGTTGGCCTGTGGTAAAGTTGAACCATTCAAAGAAAACTCAACCCTCATACTCTCCTACTAAAATTTCTCAGAAATCCAGCTGAAGAAAGCCTTAACCTTGCTGGTCTCCTTTGGTTTGGCCAGGTGTATCTTCAAGCAACCAACTGTGTGGCTGATGGTGAACTGGTCCTTCTGCACCATTTTCCACCACAGGAGCCCCTTGCCAAAGTCCTTACAAAGCTGTTTGTAGACTTTGTCTAAGATTTTCTCTTTATGTGCTTTGCTAAGGTCACAGACTATCTCAGATCCCTTCATCTCTGCCCACAGTTGGTCTGTCAAAGTTGTGATGGCCTTGTCGTAGGCAATGGTAATCTGGCCACCTTTGACAAGCCGCCCAACTAAGCCAGTAATCAAAACCTGACATATGGTTTTCTTCCACATTAGCTTGTCCTGCTGGTCTGAGCCTGGCACACACTCATGAGAGTGTGAGAACGTATCCAAAGCCTCCTGGACCTTTGCTACTGCAACAGCAGCATAACCTGCCTTCTTTCTGTGCTCCTGTATCTGCTTGTTGAGCCAATTCCACATCATTTTCATCAACTTGTTCACCTCTAAGCGGATCAGACCCATGTGATACAGTTTCTGCTTCTTGTCCGAAGTGAGTTGATCAAAGATGAATTCTACAAGGCGCTGCTGTGTGAGATGGTACTTTCCACAAGTGATGTTTCTGGCCATTTTTCTGTACAGACACATTACATCTCTACCCTTTCTGGTGGTCGTGTCCTCGATGAGGTCATTCACAAAGCTGTCAACGCCACCAACAAAATTCTTCATAGATGTCTTCCTGTTCTTTCTGGCATACTTGTTTCCAAACTTGTTCCTTAGTTTAAGAATGAATTTCAGGATTGCCCCTTTAGCAAATTTCCTCACAAAAAAGGTTTTGACTTGTCTTGTCATTTTTTTGATCATGGACTCTGACTTGGCTTGCCTCAACTGACTGTCAGTCTCAATAACCTCAGTTATCCTGCATGATACCTCCTGAAGATGGTCGCTCAGACTCTTCTGAATGACCTCCATCTCCTCTGGGGTAAGCTCCATGCCAGCCTGTAAAAAGCCAATGTCCTCTGCCTGTTCCTGCAGAATGGACTTAACATTGATGATTTCATCAATGCTTCCGTCATCCTCTGAGAAGAAGGTCATTAAACTCAAGCTGCTGGACTCTGATGGGAATGAAATCTCTTTGGCCCATTTCTTCAGCACATTGATGATCCTTTTGCCATAATCTTGAGTGGGAACATGAATTTCTTTGAGGCTGGCAGTTTGTGTGATTTACTCCTGAGTTGATCCTCTGGCTAACTCTTGTGCTACAAGTCCCGTCACCTCCTTTGTGTTCCTGCAGCTGATGTCCTGCTCAACCCCCATGACCTTTTAAGGGCCTGAGCAATACAGTTGCCCAGGCAGTCCTGGATCTCTTTCTCTGTTATGCTCTCCTGAGAGCTACTGGACCCATGGGAGTCTTGTGACTTTTCATGGCTCTGCTGTTTGAGTTTCAGCATCTTGTAAATGTGTTTTGATAAAACATCCACAATATCAACACACATGCTAGTAACAATGTCTCTGACCCTGGGGTCCTGAGTCCCCATACTGAGGTTGGCCCAGTGCTCATTTGTGAGCTTTTTGAGGCTATTATTTATGGTTTGAAGAAGGGTCTCCTTGGCCAATGATGGTAACATCTGATCTGAACTTGAACTCCTCATAATCATGCTTTCCATAGAAATGACTCACCTTGGCCACACAGCCTGTATTTATGCACTCATCAGCATCAGCATTCAAATCTCAAGGGTGACTTGGACTTTGGCTCAAAACATCAAAGGAAATCTCTTGATCTTGATTGGGCAACTGACCAGCCAATCAGAGTCCAAGAACCCTTTCCCATAGCAACTGTTGCTAGGTAAGTCTAGACAGTGAACAATTCCCCCAGCAGAGTGGACTCTGCTGTGAGAAAAATTGCTGCGTTTACATGAGAACTTTAATTTCTCTTTAATTCCAAATAAGACTTAAATCCTCTTTAAAAAGATTTCAAATGACAACGTAAACACCTAATTCCAAATGAATTCCAAAGGAAGGCTGATCCTGAAGCAAACATGGGGCTCCACGCAAGCCCAATTTATTTATTTATACAATTTATTTAAACAGAGCCTTGGAAGATTTGGAAGTAATCAAAGTGTGAATAGACTTAAGCATTAAAATGTGGACCTTTTTGACGCTGTAACGTCCAAGTTGTACAAGGTTTCCCTGACAAAGACACTGAACTGGAATTTTTCTTCCGGTAGACGTAAATACATCACTACGTCACACCCGCTCCCTGTCCTCTGTAGTTCTATCTTGCCATTTTTTCATACATTTTTAAATGTATTTCTTTTGTTCAGGATGCTGGGTAATTATCAGTGTTACAGGTGTCTGTCGAAGCCTATTGCTTTCATTTTGTCCATTGTGGTCCCCTATGAGGCCTTTGCTCCACAGTTTATTGAATCTGAATTTTACTTAACTTAGTTTGGTTTCTTTCTACACTTAGTTTATGTATTATTAGCCCTGGCTGGTATATACCATTTTTGTTTCAATTTAAATAATTGTTATTGTGCTATCTGCTATCAGATTAAAATAAAATAGTGTGGCAATAAATCTGGTATGCATTAAATCCAAGCACCTATAGAATCATGTCTAACTTCCTAGAGATTCCTTCACAACCTATTCCCAATCAATAGAAATTTAGTGCATCTTTAACACTTAATTTCCAATGATCTGATTGTCCTGTGAGGTTCTTATGCTCTGTAGTTCTTTTGTTTTCTTTTTGTCTTTATATACTTATGTGTATATGAGTATATATATATACATATATATATATATATATATACATATATATATATATATATATATATAGATATATATATGTATTAGATTTTTTGGGTTTTTTTTGTATGTGTCATATATATATATATAATCAGAACTTTCTTTCGTGCCCTTGGTAATCAGAAACCGATGCAACCGGATATCCGGTTTTACAAGCGAGAGATACTGCTGCATCGGTATAAACCTCATCAATCGATACAAATCTACCATGAATCCTTGGATGAATCGATTGTGCAGACAACAGCCGGGTATCGCGAGACTAGCAACCGGTTGAGTCTATGGTTGACAGTGTGTTTCTCTAAAACTACGCGAGAGCCGGGACTGACCGCGAAACGATTTCCGCGCATGCTCTGTAGCTTACCATGACAGAAGACGAGGATGGATGTACATGCTAGCAGCGAGAGCGAGTCAGCACGAAAGATTTACAACACAACTGGAAAACAAAAATCGAAAGTTTGGAATGTTTTTGGATTCTACAAGAAAGAAGGACAACTCGACAAAAGCCACGCCATTTGTAAGCTGTGTAGAGCAGCTTTGAAGTACACTGGCAGCACAACAAACCTTGACCAGCATGCAACGAGAAAACACAGAGACGAGTATGATGAACTTCTCAAGCCCCATAACAAGCAGCAGGAGCATGCTGCTAATGCAGCTACTACGCAGCGGATGTCGGGTAACGTTATCTTTAACTTTTACGGACAACTCGGCCACAATTCAGCACGAGCTAAAGACATCACGGCATCAATAACCCGTTTTATTGCTAAGAGCCTGTGTCCGTACAATATAGTGGAGGGGGAAGGATTTCGGGACTTGATTCATACGTTGGAGCCCAGGTACAAGATTCCGTCGAGGCAGCATATCACTAACACATGCATGCCAGCGTTGTACGCTCAAGTGAAGAACCAAGTTGAAGAATTGGCCCATGCTGAGCGGGTTGCCGTTACAGCCGATGCCTGGACTTCATGTTCCACTGAGTCTTACATAACGATAACAGTCCACTACATCTCTCCAGATTGGAAATTAAATGTGCATGTCTTACAAACCAGGGCATTTAAAGGATCCCACACTGGGAAAAACATTGGTGCTCTGCTGAAACAGGCATGTGTTGACTGGAGCCTTCTTGATAAAGATCCAGCCCTGGTGACGGATAATGCCACAAATATGGTGTTAGCCGGAGGGAAGCAGAGATAACCTCACCTCATGTGCTTTGCACACACTATAAACCTCGCCACACAGAAAGCCTTCAGACTTGACACAGTAGCAAGGTTACTGGGAAGAGTGAGGAAAGTGGTTGCCTTTTTTTTCACCGCAGTGTGAGGGCAGCAGAAATCCTACAAGAGAAACAGAAACAACTAGCGTTGCCTTCACATAAACTCATCCAAGATGTGTCCACCAGGTGGAACAGCTCCCAGGACATGCTTGAACGCTTTTTGGAGCAACACCCTGCCGCTTTCTGCTGCACTCATGTCCAGGGATCTCAGAAAAGGAGAAGAGGTGAACACCCTCAAGGACAAAGACTTCTGTGACATTGAAGACATCGCCAAGCTGATGGCACCGTCAAACTTAGGACCACCAGCATGTCTGAAGACAAGCGCCCACACTGTCAGTGATTCTACCTGTTAAGGCAAAGCTTAAAAAGAACTTTGAACCATCAGATGAAGACTCTGTGTTAATCAGAGAGATGAAGCAGGCGTTCAAGAATGACCTGGAGAAACGCTACACAGGCCTGGATGATCTCTTCTGCACTGCAGCAGCTCTGGACCCCCGGTTTAAGTCCCTGCCCTTCCTCAGTGACCATGATGCTGAGAGGACATTCAGAAGCATATCAGCAGAAGTGACATCCCTGCATAATGAGGTAAATCCCACAACACACTGTCAAAAGACAAATTACAGTGCATTATATCAGTTACAGTCTGTTATGCTTCATTGCTGTAACCAGATTTATTCTGACTACTGTTACTGTTTATTTGATTATGCACACTGTATTTAGCCATACTTTGCAGTGATTGTAATTTTATTTTTTATTTCTAGGCAACTGGGGATTCTGTTCAGAGAGGTCCAGTGCAGAATGATCCATGTCAGACTGAACCTGCAAAGGAAGATCCGGGCATCCACATTGATACACCTCAGACCCAAGATGAGCCTACAGGTTTGTGTGTTTTACAACTTGTGATCAAGAAATAGTTGATGTGATGTATATGATGAGAGAATCTGCATGTAAAGAAAGAGTTAAATAATAATCATGATGGTGATAATGATACAACTTTTAAATATGTGCACAAGAGTGCCTTCATACATTAAATCTGAACATTAGATGAAGATTTATTCATAAAATGGTAAAGCCAGTTGAAAAAAAAACACAGTTATGGCAAACATAGCAAGTAATAATTGGTAATTGTTTGCTATTACAGATGATAGACCGCCTTGTGAAAAGAAGAAGATGTCAGCACTGGACCAGCTGTTGGGAGAAGACTTTAAAGAGAGGGTGGAAGCTAGAACTGTAAGAGACCAGGCCAATGAGGAAGTCAAGAGGTACCGAGATCGTGATCCTTTGCCCCTGAAAAAAAAAAACCCACTACAGTGGTGGAAAGAGCAGCAGGACTTACCACTGCTGTCATCTCTGGCTAAAAGATATCTGTGTATACCCGCCACCAGTGTGGCATCTGAAAGGGTTTTCAGCACTGCGGAGATATTGTTTCATTAAAACGCAGTCTGCTCAAACATGAGCACGTTGATCAGTTGATTTTCCTGAAGAAAAATCTGTCACCCAAGAAAGATGAGGACAGTGATTATGATGAATAAAAAATATAGGGCATAAAGAAGTGAACTACTTCACTGTGCATCAGTAAGATTTAACCTGCCACATGTGAATGTGAAAATGCAGGACAGCACTTTTGTTCAGATTACAATTTGATTTCCTTTATGCTAAGATGTATTTTCTGTAATACTGTATATAAATCCTTTGTGTTAAGTCAATCATATGAAGCACATATGTTAAGTCAATCTTAATTTAACATTGACTGATTAAACCAGTGTTGTGAGCCCTTTTTCTAAGGCTGCTGCTTAATGTTTTCAGCTGGTAACTTCTTTACTTTTAAATGTTGCACCTTTGTTACCTACCTCTAGTGTTAGAAACACTGTGCTCAGGTTGAACTGTTGCATTGTTGCTATTGTAGCCTACTTCTGGAGTTCAGAGACTTGACCAAATAAGCAATTTAGTTATGGTATTTTGAGAATGGGATTGTTCACGTATCCAGCCTAACAGCATTTTAGTTGCACCAATTTGGCAAAGTGTTTTTACTTATCTTTGCTTGGAAAATTTTTTGCAACATTTGAAGAAAGTTGTCATTATTTGAGGAGCTTTGCACTATTTATTTATTTTTTATTGATTGGAGTGAAGGCCAATACTTCTGTTCTTTTTTTTAATATATATTTTTTTATTTTCTCATTTTTGTATCGATCCCATCAAAAAAAAAACGATCATTCAGCAAGTCTTTTTGGTCTATTTGTGAAAATAAATACTTTTGATATGGGATTCTTTTGTTGTTTGTCATTTTATCTTATACTTACCAGTGCCTTACAGCATCCTTGGGGATAAATGTGGTCTTTTAAAAATTTTGAAAATACTTTAAAAGGTAACTTTTATAG
This sequence comes from Scarus forsteni, assembly GCA_036419115.1. NCBI lineage: Eukaryota > Metazoa > Chordata > Actinopteri > Labriformes > Labridae > Scarus > Scarus forsteni. The sequence continues at coordinate 870,323 of JAZDUH010000538.1, forward strand.
AATTTGCTTCTTTTTTTTATAATGTAAGATTTATGTACACATCAACAAATGTAAACCGTAGAGTTGTATGTAATCGAATCGTATCGTCCCTACACTGTATGGAATTGCATCGAATCATTCTGTTTTTAAATATATCGTTTTTGAATCGAATCGTTACCTGTGTATCTAGATGTGTATCGAAATGTCTATCATAAAGAGATGTGCAACCCTAGTCTGAACATGAATTTCTTTGAGGCTGGCAGTTTGTGTGATTTACTCCCTGAGTTGATCCTCTGGGCTAACTCTTGTGCTACAAGTCCCGTCACCTCCTTTGTGTTCCTGCAGCTGATGTCCTGCTCAACCCCCATGACCTCTTTAAGGGCCTGAGCAATACAGTTGCCCAGGCAGTCCTGGATCTCTTTCTCTGTTATGCTCTCCTGAGAGCTACTGGACCCATGGGAGTCTTGTGACTTTTCATGGCTCTGCTGTTTGAGTTTCAGCATCTTGTAAATGTGTTTTGATAAAACATCCACAATATCAACACACATGCTAGTAACAATGTCTCTGACCCTGGGGTCCTGAGTCCCCATACTGAGGTTGGCCCAGTGCTCATTTGTGAGCTTTTTGAGGCTATTATTTATGGTTTGAAGAAGGGTCTCCTTGGCCAATGATGGTAACATCTGATCTGAACTTGAACTCCTCATAATCATGCTTTCCATAGAAATGACTCACCTTGGCCACACAGCCTGTATTTATGCACTCATCAGCATCAGCATTCAAATCTCAAGGGTGACTTGGACTTTGGCTCAAAACATCAAAGGAAATCTCTTGATCTTGATTGGGCAACTGACCAGCCAATCAGAGTCCAAGAACCCTTTCCCATAGCAACTGTTGCTAGGTTAGTCTCGTCAGCCAACTGTTTCCACAGCAGAGTGGACTCTGCTGTGAGAAAAATTGCACATGAGAACTTTAATAGGATATATGCCTGAGCGACGCTGACGATTCCACTAAATTCTCAGCCAGCACAACCCCTTCCGTCACTGCCTTCCAACTGTTTCCAGCGTAGCAGCTAGTATGGCACTCTTTACGCGGTCGCTCCAGGATCTACCTAAATTAACAATCAGTGACATTAATCGTTTCATCCAAGCATCGACAAGAGCTGCATCTTGTAAAAAAAATAAAGGATTCCAACTTTACGCTTACAAGCTACATTCACAAGTACGAAGGTAAGACCTGAAACTGTGTTGTTTTTAGCATTAGCTAGCATTCGTCGCAGACGTTTTAGTCCAAATTATTTATATTGCAAGCATTTATGGTTAATGTACACATGTACACATATTTGATGCATTTTTTATATGATCATGTGCCTGTCATTGTTGTACATTTTCAAATATTATTTCTACTGTCAGTGTCAAATAAAGATCCTCAGACAGGAGAAATATCTGTTAGAGCTGAATGCTACAGATCTATGAGGAAAAGCAAGGCGCCCCACAGTTTAAGTGTAAGGAAAAGTTATCCTGCAAGTTCCATGCAGGCTGGTTGTTCATGCATGAGACAAGTTCTTGTCTGTGAATTCAAGTTTTGTAAGTAAAATATATCCTGCACGTTCCCTGCAGGCTGGTTGTTGTTCATGGACGAGACACGTTTTTGTGTCTGGAAAGTTTTTTAATCAAAAAACCATTTAATCTAATCTAATTTGATCTCTAATCTAATTTAATTAATTTAATCAAAATATATCCTGCAAGTTCTCTGCAGGCTGTTCATGTACCACATTCATGTACAAAAGTAAATCAATTTGACATTTTAAAATAGTGGTTTTTGAAGTGGGATTCAGGGAATCCTTCAGAGATTCAGAGGACCTGCATGATGACTTGTGCATTGGGTTAAATTTTAAACAAATAGGGATCAGTGGTCTAATTAGTGTAGGTGGAGGATCTCTGAAAAACTTCAAAAACCATTCATTTTAAAGTGTGTTTAAAATTGTGAAAACACATATATTCTAACATATGTATATATTTTCAGCTTGTGCTGAGGGATTGCTGTCCTGTGCAGCTACAAAGTTACAAGTGTTCCTGCACAGCTGGTGCGGGTATGTCAAGTAATGCCATGTGCAACCATGTGGCAGCCCTACTGTACCAGACTGCGCACTATTGTCAACAGAAGATCACTGCTGTTCCTCCGACACACAGCTGCACAGAAACTGAACAGAAATGGCACAAACCGAGAACCAGGGTAACTATTTACTGTGCCACTATCCTTTGATTGTGTAATGATAGATAGTTAAACAGTCCCCCACCCTTTTTTTCTTTTTTCTTTTTTTTCGCAGGGTGTCAAACCTGGTCCCGTAAATGACATGGTGATTCACTCAGCAAGACCCAAGGAAAGAAGAGGGGAGAGGGCATCAGGTTAGTATTGTTATTTTGTAATAATATCACTAATGCCAGTCTTTTATTTAGCAATCATATGTGAATATAAAGGCTGTGTTTTCCATCTAATTGTTATCATTGTTATTGTTATTATTATTATTATTATTATCATCGTATTTCAGTTTCAATTGATTTATTTAAAAGGCACAGTGCATACTAACGAACACAAACATGTGAATATGCCAGATTATAGCCATTTGCTAGTTTCTGTTTGTAGTCCTATGAAAGGGTGACGTTGAAATAGAAGAAGAGAAAAAGGAAGTCAACAAAAAGTACACAGTACAAGAATATGAACCGCTCATTATATATATACATAATACAAGTAAGCAAAACATTCTGCAGTTGGCAAGTTATACTACAAATACTTATACTACTACTAATATACTAATAATAATGCTATGTACCATTCCTAAGCTTTTTTCAGCTGTTAATTCAAACCTTTCTTCTTCATAGGAGCAACTTGTACAGGGGAGTCACCTCACCTCTCCCTGCGCTTTCGACACCGGTGGATGAGGTCTACCGTGATCTTCCCAGTGATATAGCTCCGTTGATTACTACTGTGGCAATATCTAATGATGTTCCTCTGGTTGACTCTCAGTTTGGTGAAGTGCAGAAGGAAGTGTGTTGTCCTATCACATGCCAGCAAAGAAAGTGCCAAAAACCTGTCCACACACAAATGCCCCTACTCCACCTCAGCTGCCTCTTGCTAATTATAGACTGGCACCCTCTCAAGCAGAGGACTCTTTTGTCTTCACTCAGCATCAGAAATTGCACATGAGCACTTTGCAAACAACACTCCAACAAGCACACACCATTGAAAATTCTATTAAACAGCAGAGTTCCTGCCATGAGTGGCATGAACTAAGGCGACCCGGTGTCACTTCCACCAAATTTAGAGAGATTTGTCATTACAGAGGAGAGACATCTGCCAGAAATCTAGCCAAAAGGCTTCTAGGACCTTCTCATCAGACTGAAGATATGAAGCGGGGGCTGGACAAGGAACCTGCTGCAGTGGAGGAGTACTGCAGACTAATGGAGGTTAACCACTATCCATGTGGTTTCCTTATCCATCCCGATGCACCGTGGATGGGCTCTTCACCTGATGGTATTGTGTTTGATCCACGGGGGCAGCCAGTGTTTGGGCTTGTTGAGGTTAAATGTCCAAATGCAACAAGCTATGTAGATTGCCCATACATTAAAATCAGTGAAGGCACTGAAACTCTGGAGAAAATCTCACCCATACTATTGGTAGATCCAGGGACAGATGTTGATTTCTGGACTTGACTGGTGTGACTTTGTGGTCTACACACTGGAAGACCTGTTTGTTCAGAGGATCCCCAGAGATGAGGAGGTCACAGAAAAAATTAAAGAAAAAGTTGACAGTTTCTTTTTCAACTTTTACCTCCCCGCTTTCCTAGAAGGACAGAGCAAATAGAGATATTGACCTTAGGTTTACTTCTGCCCTGCCCACCAACTCCAGTGTGTTTATGTTTCACTGTGTGACAAAGACAATAATATCTAAGACACAACACTATAAACACCCACCTTTCCTGCCTTTAGGGATGGGAATTGATACGATTTTATCAATATCGATGCTGTTAACGATCCTGCTAATTGATCCAATTCTTTAAGGATTCCCTTATCGATTCCTGCAGATTTTCCATGTGATCAAATGTTGGTCTGATTTTCGAGGTAACGATGTCAAACACATGTCACAGCACGTCTAACTGCCTCTGCAAATTGCTGGTGTGTCCAGTAGGGCTGAACAATTGATTGCAAATTAGATTAGATCACAGTATGGCTTGTTGCATTTTTCAAATCGCAGGAGGTTCAAAATTTTTAGCCCAAAATGTGTTGAACATTTTGGCATTGTGATGTAGTTTTTTGCCATTTCATGCTTATTTTTTTTTTACCTCTATTCATATACTTTTATTCTCTTTTTTGGGCCATTTCTTACCTTTTTTAACCCCATTTTTACAACTTCATGCCTATTTTGCCCCCATTCATCTTATTTTGGCCACTGTCAGAACCATTTTGGGAATTTTTTACATGGTTTTTGAAATTTAATTTCAAATTAAATTCTCAATTTTGCTGCCAAAATCAATTTTCCTAATCCACTTTTGGATTTTTTTGCCTATTTTTCCCCATTTTTTTTTCAATTTCATACTTGTTTTGCACCTATTTATTAACCTTTTCCACTTTCATACCATTTTTACCCAGTTTTTACAATTTCATACCTATTTTGCTTCTGTTCTTCATTCTCCACTTTTTCTCAATTCTTTTATCCTTAGATTAATTTAATGTTATATTGGATTTACTATAAAAACATATACTGCTTATGTTTGTTTAAGAATACAAAAGATAAGAAACATCAAAACAATTGCAGAGTAAATCGCAATATTGAGGAAAAAATGGCTATCAGATATTTTTCTCAAATTGTTCAGCCCTTGTCCACTCACTTAGGGTTGTGTAGTAGGTGCAGTCACAATTCTGATGCTTTTAAACCCTGTCATTAGAATCAAGGATTTTTTCTCCCCACCTGTCCCTCTAACAACATTAAATACAAGAAGTAAAGTAGAAGTACAAGAGAACAAAAAGACACTTGACAGTAGAGCTGTAATGCGAAGTGTATACAACCTATATATGTAAGTACAATATGAACATACAATATCCCAGTAGTGCAGCTAATAGAGTGCAAAATTGTAAGACTAAGTTAACACTAACAGTAGGTCCAAAAAAATTGTAAGCAAGTAACAACATGTGCAAGGTATTAATAAATTCATCAAGCAATTACTAGAATGAAGAGAAAACTTTCAAAATGTCAACAATGAAATTGTAAACAACATATAATACAAAAACACTTCAGTGCTTTTCTGCTGTAATAATATCGCCATGTACCCAACTACTCTATGATGATGATGGCCTGCCCAATCCTTTACAAGAGGTCCATTTTCATAGTTTGTCAGGAGACAAGCCACAGTGTAAAGCTGATTGATACCGAATAATAGCCGGAAGCGAATCTCAGTCAAAAAGCTTGTGTTCTTCACAAAGTTGTGTCAAAAGCCCTGGGGTGTGCACCCTGAGTGTGTTTTTTCAGGTTTGCCTGACCTCAGCAGCAGATCGAGCTGATCCTGCATACAGTGGAGAGATGAATGTGGTCGGCCCATGCGGGGCGATACCAATCAGCCCTTTCAGAGTGCAGTGTGACTTGTATGAACACAACACCTCACTCTGGAGGAGAGGAGATGTTGGGCACTGGCACCTCAGCTCTGTGCAGTCCAGGATTACAGTAGTGTCTGCATAGTCGGGTTTGAACTCTGCTGGCATGTGATCTTTTATTTTCTCTGCAGGGATCCATATCTTTGATTGCGCCCAGGACAGTGTATAGGAAGTTGCTCCATGTTGTGATGACTCGGCTGACTGTGGACTGGTGAACTCCATAACGGTCAGCTAGGTCACGCTGTTTTGAACCCAGGGCCAGGAAGTTTAAAAATAGAAATAGCTCAACTATGGGTTGCAGGGATCGTGCCTGTTAAAAAGAAAATCAATGTTACATGATGTTTCTCTCAATTATCAGAATTAAAATCATCTTTATTCGTCAAGTGTGAGGACTAATGCAAGGATTTTTTTCTCTGGCAGTTGTCAGTTTAAAAAGTCTGTGTGCAGGGTGAAAGTCATTGACAATTTATTTTTTCAAGAATAACCTATAATCATAGTGATGTATTGTAAATTGCTCTTACTGCTGCAGAACTGGGCTCTGGGAAGCTTCCCTGATGTGCATGTCTCACATGGACCATGGATGGTAGTGCAGGCACGATCAAGCGCATGAAATAGGAATAGGATGCAAACCTTAAAAGGACACATTTTGTAACATTAGTGAAAACATGGTTCACCTTATGGACTATTCTTATTTCCTACTACCTTTCACCAACCACGCACACACACACCTGAAGTTACTGACTTATAACAATAATCAGGGTCACATATTCATAATAATGACATTCCAAGTAACGTTACAAGGATCATTCATCACTACTTAAATGCTGCAGCTATAGCAGGCTTAACATATTGAGACTAACTGGAGGATATATATTATTTACCTTGTGAAAAAGCGAATATCTCGGTCTGAGTGGGCAAAGCGATGGATGCCAAACCGCTGCCTCATTGTCATCCTCTCCATCTCTTCCTTCAAGTGACTGATCTCCTCTCTGAGTGACCGATTTTCCTCCAGGGCAAGATCAACCACTGCGGGATCTGGGAGGGAGGCGTAGTCATGGTGACCCGCAGAGTTTACGCTCGCTGCTGCCTCCTCCGGTGCATCCTCAGGCTCCGAGTCCACCGCCACTACCGCCGGTCGCTCTCTCCTCTGCCAAACCCCCGGTCTTTGTGGGGGTAGGGAAAAGGAATTCCACTCAAACAGCGAGGGCACGACTCCTTTTTTCAAGAGTCGCCGCCCTGCTGTGCTACGGAAATCGTCGGTAGTGAAATGCCGGCTGCAAACCCGGGTACGGTCGGTGATCGTGAAGCTGTCCCGGCAAATAGCAACTTCCCATTTTCTTCTCGTCTCGTGATCTGCCGCCACGGAGTAAAAACTTATAACTGAGTTATACCTGCTGGATGCCTGACATAGCGAACACAGCAATGCTCCGCTGAAGTGCTAGATACCACGCTGCAATTTGATTTTCTCCCGCTTCGCCATTTTAAACGAGTGACCGGAAGTGGTTGTGCTGGCCGAGAATTTAGCGGAAGTACGTCAGCGTCGCTCGGGCATATACCCTATTCACACTTTGTTTACTTCCAAGTCTTCCAAGGCTCTGTTTAAATAAATTGTCTCGGCTTGCGTGGAGCCCCATGTTTGTTTCAGGGTCAGCCTTCCTTTGGAATTCATTTGGAATTAGGTGTTTACGTTGTCATTTTAAATCTTTTTAAAGAGGATTGAAGTTTTATTTGGAATTAAAGAGAAATTAAAGTTCTCATGTAAACGCAGCAATTTTTCTCACAGCAGAGTCCACTCTGCTGTGGAAACAGTTGGCTGACTAGACTTACCTAGCAACAGTTGCTATGGGAAAGGGTTGTTGGACTCTGATTGGCTGGTCAGTTGCCCAATCAAGATCAAGAGATTTCCTTTGATGTTTTGAGCCAAAGTCCAAGTCACCCTTGAGATTTGAATGCTGATGCTGATGAGTGCATAAATACAGGCTGTGTGGCCAAGGTGAGTCATTTCTATGGAAAGCATGATTATGAGGAGTTCAAGTTCAGATCAGATGTTACCATCATTGGCCAAGGAGACCCTTCTTCAAACCATAAATAATAGCCTCAAAAAGCTCACAAATGAGCACTGGGCCAACCTCAGTATGGGGACTCAGGACCCCAGGGTCAGAGACATTGTTACTAGCATGTGTGTTGATATTGTGGATGTTTTATCAAAACACATTTACAAGATGCTGAAAGTCAAACAGCAGAGCCATGAAAAGTCACAAGACTCCCATGGGTCCAGTAGCTCTCAGGAGAGCATAACAGAGAAAGAGATCCAGGACTGCCTGGGCAACTGTATTGCTCAGGCCCTTAAAGAGGTCATGGGGGTTGAGCAGGACATCAGCTGCAGGAACACAAAGGAGGTGACGGGACTTGTAACACAAGAGTTAGCCCAGAGGATCAACTCAGGGAGTAAATCACACAAACTGCCAGCCTCAAAGAAATTCATGTTCCCACTCAAGATTATGGCAAAAAGGATCATCAATGTGCTGAACAGTGGCGGCTCCTGAAAAATTTTTAAGGGGGGGCAACAGACGTGGTACTGGCTACGATCACCCCTTCAATAGCTAATAATAATTTAAGGCAGATAGCTTACTTTACAGTGTTATAGTTACATTGTTTGATTTATTTTCCCTGTTGATGGCAACACCAGACATAACATGCGCATAACTGTACAGTATTTTTGTAAAGCTAAATCAAGTTAAGGTTTAAAATGCTGTACATTTGGTTCCACAGTACACACTTACTTATTAGGTGGTCCCAAATAACTCTTTGAATACTGTAATTATAACAGGCAGCCTGGTCTTTCTTTGTCAAAAAATGTCTTAAATGTCCATGGAAATGTCCTTTCGACAAATTTTATTCACCCTATGTTCATAACAAATAAATGTAAACAAGTCTGGCAAGTATTTGGCAGAATTATCTGATAAATGCTAAGTGTGTAATTACAAGAAAAGAAAACTGATATGAATTTTCAACAGGTTTCTCTTTATAAATATTATAAATGAACATGTACAAATGTTTTTGAGATGATAAAAACATATTAGCATGCACTCAAACATTCTGTTGGCCTACTGTATTTAGTGTCCATGTTACAGTTTGTTATATTAGACCATGTCCAGGTGTTTTTTATTGACAATAAGTTCCTGGAGCAGTTCCTGTCCATACGAAGACAAGAGTCCAAGTTTGCTGTCCTCACATCCATGGAGAGATTTTTCTGCACAGTTCACAGCTTCTTCCCCTTCCTCCCTCTGTAATTTCTCAATATGCTCTCTTCTATTGTTCCTTTAGGGAGTTTTTATCGATCCTCAACTGGAATTTGCTTTTATACCCGTCCTCGGTTTTAGTGTGTATGTTAACATGTGCACGTAATGGCGAATATACGGCAAAACACGGTAAAAATATGGCGAATACACGGCAAAAACGGCAAATCAACGGCAAAACACAGCAAAAATTAGCCAAAAGAACAACAAGCAAACACCCCAGAGTTAAACTAATGCTATTATTTGCAATACTTGTACACTATTTACTCCGAAAATACTGATAATCCACCGATAAATCACTCAAGTTAACTTTGAATCATCTCTCTCGCATGCGCGCGCTGTGCGTCTGGTCCGAGCAGGCATCAGTGCGTATGACGTTATCACGTTGGGGCAAGCCCTCCCTGAGCCCATAGAAATGCATTGTGAGGTCAAAAATTTGAAAAAAAGAGTCTCTCCATGTAAGTCTATGAGAGCGCCTGGGGCGATTTCGACTCTGACTGAAATCGCCCCAAGGGGGTGGGGCCGCTGGTTGGACAGTGACATCACAGCGACAGTCGGGCTGCTGATTAAACAATAATATGAAAACTGAGACAGGAACAATCAAGGCACTATAAACTCTTTTCTCTTCATTTTTTTCACGTGGATTAAGGAGGGCGATGCACTATCGCCCACTATGGGCCAGCCGCCCCTGGTGCTGAAGAAATGGGCCAAAGAGATTTCATTCCCATCAGAGTCCAGCAGCTTGAGTTTAATGACCTTCTTCTCAGAGGATGACGGAAGCATTGATGAAATCATCAATGTTAAGTCCATTCTGCAGGAACAGGCAGAGGACATTGGCTTTTTACAGGCTGGCATGGAGCTTACCCCAGAGGAGATGGAGGTGATTCAGAAGAGTCTAGACAACGGTCTTCAGGAAGTATCATGCAGGATAACTGAGGTTATTGAGACTGACAGTCAGTTGAGGCAAGCCAATTCACAGACTATTATGTTACCAGCTACCTCTAGAATATTACAGCATAGCATGACCTGTAGAATTCTGTTGGTGTCATACAATAACATTACTGTGTTGGTACACGTTTTTTTCCTGAATGTGCATATCACAGTTTTATAGACAGTGAAATGGTTTCTCTGAGGCTGAACTATACAGACTGCATTGGCCATAATTCTTTTATGGTTCTCTACTTTGTCACCTTAAAAACTACTTATTATTGACACTTAAGTAAAGTAATATCTAGTATTGGATTATTGGGAGCAAAATTGGATTGACTGGAATAAGGGATGTCAAAATCGTATTCTCAGCACTCTCAGGCATTTTCCTCTGCATGGTAGCAATGCAGCTCACATGTAATTGACCAAAACATAGGCTTATTATGTGATTTCTGAATGATACATTTAGGATCTCAATACTAGATAACTGTTGAAATTCTTGATGTTCTCTGTGTGTGTCAAAATGACAGTCATCATTAACGGTCCTCCTCCACTTCCTTTCTCAATGCTACAGGCTCATGTGCCTTTCTACCACCTCAGTGAGTTTTTTTCTTAAGTTGTGGTCAAATCAAGCTTGTGAGCTGCCATGTAAAGTCCATAGTAGACTCATTGTGTATCGCTAGCCATTTGAGTTGTCACAGTTATTGTGCCTAACTAATAATTCTTGTGTTATTAAGTTGATGATTTAGTGTATAGCTCTTCTAAGTTACTGCTCGATTTTATACTTTTGACAGGAGAGAACTCAGAAGTGGTCAATTCAGCGAGAGACCTCCTAAATTTGCTTACAAATTTAATATCTTCCCCTGGCTCTGTTGGACCCAGTACCCAACACAGAGCCACCCCTCTTGGGCCTGGTGCACAACAGCAAACAGCCCCAGAGACTCTGAGGTGTTGTGTCTAGTCTCACAAGAAATAACACACACCCAGATTAACTGTTTATTAACCATTTAAATGTTGACTACTTAGCATAAAATTTGGTGCATTTACCAAACTTGGTGTCATTCTAGCAGACAGGGAAGGAGTCAGGAAAGAGGGAGAGATGGCCGACCCAGTGTTCACACAGAAATGACAAGGTCCTTCACTGTATTTGACTTCTTTGTCAGACTGACTTGTTATCCTGTACATTCATCAATTTAAATTCTCACAAACTATAGCTAGTGAGATATATACTTGTATTGTGTAATGTCAAATTAAAACATTCTCATCGTCACAGGTCTTTTTCCTGCCCTTTTTGGACCCAAGGGAAGCGCCGGTGCCTTGAGGGCCTTCCAACCACTTTACACCAGTCAAAGAGATACAACTTACATTTTATCTCTTACCCAAGCTTGCTGAACGCACTCCTAAAGGCAGTGAAGAAGTTTTTCATCTGCAAGCTGGTTTGGGCGCAGGTCCACACTGATACCCGAGAACTACACCCATGATGAGGTGAGGCACCACTGACAAGAAAATCTTATTTTGTCATCCAATATAGTCCACTATCAAAACCAGTGTTCTTTTATCAATATGATGGTACGATTTATATTATTCTTGAAGGTATGTTCAACCCTCAAAGATCTGTATCCAAAACTGGAAAGTGTGTCTGGGGGTTGGCTGATTTACAAAGGAGCAGGTACATAGAACTTACCCGTAGTTAATCCCGACCCAACCCAACTAATCTTGTTGTAAATCATTTGGAACAATATCATGAGTGATGAGTGCTGTCCCATTTCAATAGAATTCAACTATTAAATACTTTTCTTGTTAGGAGGATGGGGTTCTCGAAAACTATATATGGTGTCTCCTGAGGACAGTGGATATACAGGGCTAATGCTGAAGACTGCAAGTACAGGCGGAAAGGGTGTCCTATATATTGCTCCAATACAGGAGGAACTAGACACTCAACCACTGCCTCCTGACTCCAGGTCCTTCTCCAATATGCCAAAGGCAATGTGCCACTCCTGTCACACCAACTATCCATTACAAATCCTAGCGCTGCATGTTGAAACATGTAAGCCTTCAGATACTTATGCAGAGGAGGTATGTACAGACCCATTTTATTGATAATGTTGGGAGATCATATTATATTACAAATAGCTGTACTCTGTAAAACACAGAAACATCTTCCCCACACTGTTAATCTTGCTACTAGATATCTCTAATGGACAACATTTTGATCCATCGGGATCTTGCCCGGGTCCAACATTGTGAATGTTGCTTGCATAATACTTGCTTTATAGACTGTTTTCATATGATAGATGAGAACTTGCTACTCTCCTCCATCAGATTAGTGATGAAGACCTGGATTGCAGGCGGATGGAACCAGATATGGAAGACTTCAAAGAAAACACAAATCAGAAGGTGACATAATGGTACCTTTTCAAGCATCATATTTTGTTTGGGTTAAAAAAGTGTTTGGTACAAGTACAAGGGACATATTACACAATTACAGACATGAGACAAGTCTGTACTCTTGATCTTTTTTTTCATCATCGTTGACTACTGAAATTGTTAGCTGCCATTTTTGTGTAGGCCTACAGAAAATTCTCTCTCAACACCTTAACTAATGATCTTGGACGAAATGTGTCAGATGCGACGTTGCATTTTTATGCTGACGACACCATTGTGTACTGCTGTGCTGCATCTCTTGCACAAGCTGCTGAGCGTTTGCAAAATGCCTTTGTGGTCCTTCAAAATGCACTTTATGAACTGAAACTTGTGTTAAACCCTGATAAGACCAAGTTAATGCTTTTAACCAGATCAAAGACTGGGTCACAAGTTGTTCCTGCAATTTCTACTGTTGATGGAAAGCAGATTGATGTTGTACACTGCTATAAATACATGGGTATAATGATTGATGACTCCCTTAATTTTAAATCACATGTACTGTATCTTGTCAAAAAGTTGAGACTGAAACTGGGTTTTTATTTTAGAAACAAGTTGTGTTTTTCTTTTACTGTAAAAAAGCGACTTGTTGCTGCAACTTTTTTACCTGTTTTAGATTATGGGGATATTTTGTACATGCATGCCTCTGCACAGTGTCTTCATATGGTAGATGCTGCCTACCATGCATCCTTGAGGTTCATTACCAACTCTAAACCTCTGACTCATCACTGTGAGTTGTACACTCGTGTTGGATGGCCCGCTTTGGTGACCCGTAGGGCAATACACTGGTACACTTTCATTTATAAGGCAATTCTTGGTCTGCTTCCCCCCTATTTATGTTTTTATTATGCAAAGAACTACCGGACAGTATTCCTTGCGTTCACAGGACCTTATCACGCTCTCTATCCCAAACGCACAAACTGAAATTGGGAAAAGGGCTTTTGCGTACTCTGCCCCATCAGACTGGAATGCTTTGCAGAATGAACTGAAGCTCAAGGAGCTGGTGCCCTTAAATGTTTTCAAATCGAAAATGAAAGACATGGAAGCAGATTCTATGCAATGCCGATGTTTTTAGCTAAGCTGTGATATGGCTCATAGATGTCTCTGTTTTTAATCCAAAATGATGTGCTTGTAACTTGTTTCGTCCTTTTTGTACCTGTATGCAACTTTGTGTTTTTGCTGCTGCCTGTCGTGGCCAGGTCTCCCTTGAAAAAGAGGTTTTTAATCTCAATGGGACCAACCTGGTATAATAAAGGTTAAATAAATAAAATGAAAAAAATAAATTGTCTCGGCTTGCGTGGAGCCCCATGTTTGCTTCAGGATCAGCCTTCCTTTGGAATTCATTTGGAATTAGGTGTTTATGTTGTCATTTTAAATCTTTTTAAAGAGGATTGAAGTTTTATTTGGAATTAAAGAGAAATTAAAGTTCTCATGTAAACGCAGCAATTTTTCTCACAGCAGAGTCCACTCTGCTGTGGAAACAGTTGGCTGACTAGACTTACCTAGCAACAGTTGCTATGGGAAAGGGTTCTTGGACTCTGATTGGCTGGTCAGTTGCCCAATCAAGATCAAGAGATTTCCTTTGATGTTTTGAGCCAAAGTCCAAGTCACCCTTGAGATTTGAATGCTGATGCTGATGAGTGCATAAATACAGGCTGTGTGGCCAAGGTGAGTCATTTCTATGGAAAGCATGATTATGAGGAGTTCAAGTTCAGATCAGATGTTACCATCATTGGCCAAGGAGACCCTTCTTCAAACCATAAATAATAGCCTCAAAAAGCTCACAAATGAGCACTGGGCCAACCTCAGTATGGGGACTCAGGACCCCAGGGTCAGAGACATTGTTACTAGCATGTGTGTTGATATTGTGGATGTTTTATCAAAACACATTTACAAGATGCTGAAACTCAAACAGCAGAGCCATGAAAAGTCACAAGACTCCCATGGGTCCAGTAGCTCTCAGGAGAGCATAACAGAGAAAGAGATCCAGGACTGCCTGGGCAACTGTATTGCTCAGGCCCTTAAAGAGGTCATGGGGGTTGAGCAGGACATCAGCTGCAGGAACACAAAGGAGGTGACGGGACTTGTAGCACAAGAGTTAGCCCAGAGGATCAACTCAGGGAGTAAATCACACAAACTGCCAGCCTCAAAGAAATTCATGTTCCCACTCAAGATTATGGCAAAAAGGATCATCAATGTGCTGAAGAAATGGGCCAAAGAGATTTCATTCCCATCAGAGTCCAGCAGCTTGAGTTTAATGACCTTCTTCTCAGAGGATGACGGAAGCATTGATGAAATCATCAATGTTAAGTCCATTCTGCAGGAACAGGCAGAGGACATTGGCTTTTTACAGGCTGGCATGGAGCTTTCCCACTAGGGGCTCTGTCCAGGATCCGGGTGCACTTGAGCCCAAAGTCCGGTTCGTTTTGGTAGTGTGAATAAAAACAAACCGCGCCAGGGCACTGGGCCCGAGCCCACTTGGGGAGGTGGTCTCCAGCGCGATTGAAGAGGACTCCGTCACGGTTCGGTTGAAATGTGAATGCAAGCGCGCCAAGATACGGGACAGAAAGTTGCCGTTGCTATGTGACATCACGGCTGAACGACTCTCTTTTAGCTCTTTAAAAATGGCGGCGAAAGGTTCTCTTTGGAGCAGTGAAGAAACAAAAATATTACTCGAAATTTGGGCTGACGAGGATATACAAAGACAATTGGACTCTACACATAAAAATTCTGAAATTTTTGGCTCCATTTCTCAAAAATTAGGCTACTGTCCTATGGATTTACAAGGACCACTGAACAATGCCGTGATAAGGTAAAAAAACTCCGGCAACAGTATCACAGAGCTCGGGATGCGCTACGTAAGTCCGGCAGCTCAGGAGATGAAAAGGAGAGGTTTATTTGGTATGATGCTGTTGATAACATAATTGGCCATAAACCAACTAGTCAGCCAAACATACTGGAGTCGGAATCGCTTTCCCCACAGTCACCGTCTACATCCCCGCCGCCATCTGATCCGGACAGCGCTGATCCGGTGAGCCCGGCAGGCAACTCGTCACCAAACGGTAAGTTAACGTCAGTGTGAGCTTATAACAGGGGTAGCTGGATAAATCTCTTTTTCTCTCTTTCTCTCTTATTTGTGGTCATGTTTTTTTTCTGTGTCCGCCAGATGAATCAATTATCAGTTCATGATATACTGATGCATACACAAATGAATACATAGATAAATACATGAAAACGTCGGGGAAAATCCTGGATAAATGTAAAGATACATGAGTAAGTATATGACTAAATGAACACACATATGAATACATTGATGGATATATTACCCCTGCTGCAGTCATCTTACCTTATGGTCATTTATCCATCAATGTACTCATATGTGTGTTCATTTAGTCATATACTTACCTATTTATTCATTTATCTTTACATTTATATACGTATACATTAAGATAAATGTACATTTCATTTCATTTCATTTCATTTATTTATTTCGGTCATGTCAACACAGTTTCTGCGTTTTTTGTTTCCAATTACACTGTGGTATGCTGAATGCAGTAAATGTAATTTTCTTAATTTTTATTTCTTTATTTTTATCTAATTCTATATGCGTATTTCTTTGTTTTAATTTCTTTATTGCTTTCATGTTAGCAGGTACTTTGGAGGAGGCCTCTGACTGCAGCCCTGTACCAAGCGAGGGCAGGTGAAAAAGGAAGGCAAAAACGGATATATCTAGCCTGATGGCTGACTTCCTTGAAATGCAGAAGAAACAATTCGAGGAATTCATGCAGGGTGAGGAGCAGAGACAAAGAAACAAGCATGAGAGTCTAAATGCTTTGATAAAGTCTCAAATGGAGATGGAGGAGCGCCGATTGAGAATTCAGAGAGAGGAACAGCAAGAAACTAACAGGATGTTTATGTCTATGATGGACAGACTGTTTAGTACAATGGCGCCTTCATCTCAGCAGCTAGTACCTCAACATCTACAGCATCCTTCTCACTCCCTCTTTGGTCCTCCACGTCACTACACTGGCCATGGAGAGGCACCAGGCCTGGGCCAATTTGGGGAGGTGGTCTCGGGCGCACTTCAAGGGAAGTCGTCCAGCTCATGGAGATGCAGAAGAACCTCCTTGTACCTCAAGCACACTGTCTAGCACTTCTCATCCCCTTTATTTGTCACCAGAACAACAATCATCCCGGTCGTATCACAATCTTTAGGGTAACTTTGTTGTAACAGTAATTTTTTTTATTATTATTATTTATGATTTTTTATTACCAGTGGTTCTCAACTGGCAGGTTAGGAGATAGAATTTTGCAGTGAGGTTGTTTCTATTAAGTTTTATGTGTTCCAAGGAAACAAACTGTCACAAAATTCATAATTAAATTAATTCATTAATTTCCAAGATGTTTTATGAAAATAGAATAAGAAGCACTCATACATTCTCTGTTCAATTTTCTGTTAAATGTACAATTTATGTGTTAAAGAATGTAAAAGATCTTGCAATAGTTAAGCATTATTTAGTCTCTTTAAATAAACAAAAGTCCACAGTTACTTTCGTTTTGTAATCAGTGTTTATTTACAAAATAAATCAACATATAAATGTAAAAAATTCATGAAGATATCAAAACTTACATTTTATTACAAAAACAGAAATCTACCCAAGGTTTTTAGTGTGTTCACTGATGTGCCCTGAGCAATAGTTGTTTCTCTGTTGTAGTCAATTTTATATTATATTCAATTTTAACTTTTTAAAAAATTTTAAACTTCTGTAACAAGACATTTTATTGTACAACAAATAATAGATTATTTCTAGACCCAAAATAACATTTTTTTCTGTACTTTTTTCTGAACACGTTTTGTAAATCATACTAACAAGATCAACAAAAAACAGTCGAGGTTGCTTTTTGTTAATACTAAACAAAATTACTGCAAAATAAGAATCATTCTGATGCTTAAGCAACTTAACAAGGGTAAAAATTTTATAAGTTGGAAAAAGTACACAGCTTTCAGACTTATTTGACATGTAGTTTTAGGGGCGAAATCTAACAACTGGTGTAATCTTCATTAACAACATTCTTTGGAGCAGCCTTGAAAACAACACTCGATTAAAGGAATCTGAGTAAATGTTATTTACTTTCCACCCCTGATAAAATGATTCTTAGGGAAAGGAGGAGAAATAAGAGCACAACGCATCCCTTGTGGTGTTGGCAGAGGTGTTTGCTTGAGGGTTATTAATTTCAGCTACCTCATTATCACAATCAGCATCAAAATGCTGATCATACTCTTCACTGTTGCCTTCACAAAAATTGTGAAGGACACAGCAGGCTGCAACTGTGTTATTAATGTTTTCTAGGTGACAGTCATACCGCTTCATCAGGCACCGCCACCTGCCTTTGAGTCGCCCAAAAGCTCTCTCGACTGTCATCCTTGCCCTGCTGAGCCGCGAGTTGAACACTGTCTGTGCAGGTGATGCGCCACTCTCGTGGTATGGTTTGATTAACCACGGCAGGAGCGGGTATGCTGCATCACCTACCAGGACAACTGGAACATCTACTCCCATAATGTGCTCTGTTATGTTTGGGAATAGATCCCCCGTCTGACCCTTCTGAAAAACACTAGAATTTCCAAAAACCCTTGCGTCGTGAACTCTTCCCGGCCATCCTACATTAATGTCCCAAAACCTGAGTCGATGGTCAACCACACCCTGCAGAATGATGGAGTAAAATCCTTTACGGTTATAGTAATCAGCGGGAGTGTCTGGTGGAGCTAATATGCCAATGTGTGTGCCATCAACTGCTCCGCCACACTGAGAGAATCCCCAACGCTCCTTAAAGCCCTGAATAATTACCTTGAATTCCTGTTCAGAGGGTGTTTGAATGTAAAGATGCAGCAAATTACGCACAATGGCACAGGTAACATGATTAGAAATTTTACAAGCAGTTGAGATGCCAATGCCAAACAAATGAGCAATGGTGCAATATTCCACATTTGTGGTCATTCGCCATAGGCATATAGCCACACGCTGCTCCACGGGTACAGGACTCCTGAAGCGGGTTGCTTGTTTTTGCAAGTGTGGCCGAAGGATGTCGCACAGCTGTAGGAAAGATGTCCGTCTCATCCGAAAATTCTGCAGCCATTCTTGATCTCCCCAGTTCACGAGGACATGCTGCCACCAGACACCTGACCTGCCTTGAACCCAGATCCTCCTGAGGAAGAAAAAAAAAATCTTTTACAATATTTTAACTATTTAATGAATTAATCTATGCTAATCATGTTATCTATTTGTTAAATTGTTTTATTGACGGTTTCTTGTATTTATTTACTATATCATTTGTATTTATAAATTCCATATTTATTTACTGTGGTTAACTGCAATTGAAAGGTAAGTATTACATTTAACAGCAATGTTTTTATACATATTAAATCTAGTCATGAATTCATCAATATTTCCTGTTTGTCTGGTGTTTATTTGTAATATTTATTTATTCATTACATATATGGATGGTATTTATTGTAAGAATTGATTTTCTTTATCTAACAATGGTAATTCATGTGTGTTAAAAAAAATTATCTCCATATTTATCTCATTGCTGTACTTTTCTATCATACTACAAATTACAACAAATTCTTATTGCATGTATTTTTATTTACAAAACTATTTTAATAGAAAACGTACATTAATTTAACTTTATAATCAATGTACCTGTGCTGTACCATACCAAATCTATGATACATTTCTTTTAAATTGAAACCAAAAGAAAATGACGTTTTTTGTTCGTCATATAGGCTACATAACCATTTAAAGTTACGTTAAACCAAAAGCAGGTTGTATAACACAGACCTCATCACGTATGTGTTATGAGTAGCCTGTATATATAAAGGCTACTATACTATATAGATATAGCTATCTGTGTTGTGGTCACCGTGCATTCTAACAGCTACAGGTTGTCCACATTTTTGGATGCTTCGTGGAAATCATTAGACTTTAGTCGACCAGTGGTCTGTTGTCACTCACCTTACGGAAGACTGTGAGTTGACGTGTAGAACAAGCGATGTAAAGGCAAGTCTCAACGTCTCCTGCCTCTTCAAAAACGATCTTATCCGTGCAGAACGGGCCCATTTCATCCTCCGAGCTGCACAATAAATGTGGAAGTGGGAGGAAGGTCGTGCTTGCGTCTTGAACAATGTAAAAACCAACATACAAACGCCCATAAAAGCACTAGGCACTCTATTGCCGGTGCTTAAACACAGTCTTCGCTAAAATAGAAAAACATTCAACAAATTCTATATGCATATTTCAACGATGGTTGGTAATTACGATGATTTATGAGGGTCCAGAATGTCGCTGATGCCGTCTCAAACAGGATACAAAAAACACACTTGAAGGAAAATGTAGAAGGGAGCAAAAACGTAAACATTCGCTGTCCGGTGTTGGAAATGGATACCATGGTAGCCTCTTCTTCGTTCTCCTGAAGCAAGTTTGGTAACCAGTTACGTGCATATCGACCCCGCTGTTTCAAACTGAGTAAATACACAAGTGGGCCCGGGCACGGTTCATTGTTGCAAGTGTGAAAGCAAGCCAGCCGGGGGAGGGGGAGGGGGGCGAACCGTGCCGCAGTACGGTTCGAAACAAGTGGGCCTAATGTGAAAGCACCCTAAATTGTCTCGGCTTGCGTGGAGCCCCATGTTTGCTTCAGGATCAGCCTTCCTTTGGAATTCATTTGGAATTAGGTGTTTACGTTGTCATTTTAAATCTTTTTAAAGAGGATTTAAGTTTTATTTGGAATTAAAAAGAAATTAAAGTTCTCATGTAAACGCAGCAATTTTTCTCACAGCACAGTCGACGCTGCTGTGGAAACATTTCGCTGACTAGACTTACCTAGCAACAGTTGCTATGGGAAAGGGTTGTTGGACTCTGATTGGCTGGTCAGTTGCCCAATCAAGATCAAGAGATTTCCTTTGATGTTTTGAGCCAAAGTCCAAGTCACCCTTGAGATTTGAATGCTGATGCTGATGAGTGCATAAATACAGGCTGTGTGGCCAAGGTGAGTCATTTCTATGGAAAGCATGATTATGAGGAGTTCAAGTTCAGATCAGATGTTACCATCATTGGCCAAGGAGACCCTTCTTCAAACCATAAATAATAGCCTCAAAAAGCTCACAAATGAGCACTGGGCCAACCTCAGTATGGGGACTCAGGACCCCAGGGTCAGAGACATTGTTACTAGCATGTGTGTTGATATTGTGGATGTTTTATCAAAACACATTTACAAGATGCTGAAACTCAAACAGCAGAGCCATGAAAAGTCACAAGACTCCCATGGGTCCAGTAGCTCTCAGGAGAGCATTACTCCCAATTTCCACCGCACCGCAGCGCTGTGCGCGATCTTGCTCGAATCTCAAAACCCACTGAAAGCGGAGCGCCGCGGAGCTCAATCCGGAGGGAGGGCTAATCCCCAGAGAGCCACGGCTCTCATGAGAATAGCGATGTCACACGCTCATAAAACATGTTATAGACTGAGAAAAGCAATAAACAACACCTCACTTCACTTCTCTAAGGTCCCTCTGCTGGTCCCAACCACACAGCTTCGTGAATTATCCAACTTCTGTCCGCCTATATCCGTGTAGAAAGACTATGGTGTCATGCATGCAGTGTTATATATTTCAGTACCTCTACGATTCACTTTTCTTCGTCCATGGTGTCGTGTTGTCTCTGGGACCCTCTGACTGACAGCTGACCTGAAGCTCGTGCTTCCGGTTTCGACGTAATGACAATTAATTGAGGAAAATTACGTGCAAAAGTCTGTGCATTGTGTTTTATTTTGAAACTTCCGGTGTGACTTCCTGTCTGGTGCTTTCTTAATGACTCTGAATTTACGAGGTTTGGAAGCGGCCGTGACTCATTTCCCATAGAAGGGGTGGACTTTATTATGGGGAATGACATAGCTGGGGGACATGTTTTTCCTTGTCCTGAAGTTTTAGATAAGCCAGAGATAAGTGATGACAATGATGAACTGTTGAAAACCCATCCTGAAGTGTTTGCTGTCAGTGTCCTCACCAGATCTCAAGCTAAGAAGCAGGAGGAAATAAACCTTGCCGACTCTGTGTTTGCTGAATCTTTCAAGGAGGATCAATTGCCCCCTGACCCTGTGCAGTTTGTAAACCTAAATCAAGAACCAGCCACATCCCTACCGGTGACGCGTGAGTCTTTGATTGAAGCCCAAAAAGCTGATGCTAACCTGGTGAATTGTTTCAAAGCTGTTTCAGAAAAAGCAGATAAGAAACCACAAACTTTTTATGTAGACAAAGGGGTTCTAATGAGGAAATGGGTGTCTCGGCCTAAGTTAATGGAGGAGGGGTTAGATGAAGACTGGGGTACTGTACATCAAATCGTTGTTCCTTCAGTGTTTCGTAATCATGTACTTGAATTGGTCCATGAAAACCCTGGTCCGGTCATTTGGGAGTAACTAAAAGCACGATCGTATCCTCCAACATTTTTTCTGGCCAGGATTAAAGTCTGATGTTTCCAATTTTTGTAAAACTTCTTCTGTTTGTCAGATTGCAGGGAAACCTAACCAGGTTGTGCCTCCTGTTCCTTTAAATCCCATACCAGCAGTTGGGGAGCCATTTGAGCACATTATTGTTGATTGTGTTGGTCCATTGCCAAAAACAAAGTCAGGTAATCTCTTTCTGCTAACCTTAATGTGTACAGCTACTCGCTTTCCAGAGGCCATTCCTCTCCGTAAAATCACAGCCCCAGCTGTAACCAAAACATTGTTAAAATTCTGTACAACATTTGGCCTTCCAAAAATAGTTCAGACTGATAGAGGTACAAATTTTCAATCAAAATTGTTTGAACAAACCTTGAAATCTTTAGGTATCCAGCACATAGTGTCAAGTCCTTACCATCCTCAGACACAAGGGGCGCTAGAACGCTGGCATCAGACTCTCAAGTCAATGTTAAAAAAATACTGCCTTGAGTCAGCTAAAGATTGGGATGAAGGACTGCCTTTTTGATGTTTGCTGCCCGTGAAGCAAAACAGGAGTCTCTTGGATTTAGCCGGCTAAATTGGTTTTTGGTCATAATGTACGTGGACCATTGAAAGTGACGAAGGAACAGCTCCTTTCTACTGGTCCCACACAACCAAAAAATATCATTGATTTTGTTACACAGTGCCGGGATCGTCTTCACCATGCCTGTGCCATTGCTCAAGAGACATTGTCTTCTTCCCAAGAGGGCATGAAAGGACACTTTGACCGTAAAGCAGTAGATCGCAATTTTAAGCCTGGTGACAAAGTATTGATGTTGATTCCTACCCCTGGTCCTGCCCTTAGCGCTCAGTTTGATGGTCCTTATGTAGTCAAGAGAAAAGTTGGTGACACAGACTACATAATCAACACCCCAGATAGAAGGCAGCAGACCAGACTTTGTCATGTAAATATGCTTCAGATGTTTCATTCCAGGGAGAGTACTCAGCAAGGAAGTGACAAGGAAGCTGAAGCTGAAAAGAAATCAGTTTCCCTGATGTCTAATCTCATCGCGGAAGATGATGGTCTACATTTTCCTGATGAAGCACAACAATGTGGTAGACTACCAAATTCAGCCATAATCGAAAATGTGGATTCTTACTTGTCCTACCTCCCAGACTCTCAAAAGAATGACGTCAAAGAGCTGATTATGTCAAATCCGATCCTTTTTAGTGATGTCCCCTCAAGAACAACTGTGATAGAGCATGATATTGATGTGAAGGATGCCTTGCCAATTAAACAGCATGCTTACCGTTGTCCTCTACCAAAAAGGGAAATTATGAAAAAAGAGGTGGAGTACTTACTTAGTAATAACCTGGCTGTTCCAAGCCACAGCTCCTGGACTTCACCCTGTTTGTTGACTCCAAAATCAGATGGCAGCCCTCGTTTTTGTACTGATTTTCCTAAGGTAAATGCTGTTACAGTGCCTGACTCATTTCCCTTGCCTAGAATTGACGATTGTGTAGATAGCATAGGTGCAGCTAACTATATTACAAAACTTGACCTGCTGAAAGGGTACTGGCAAGTCCCTTTGACGCCTAGAGCCTCTGAGATCTCGGCTTTTGTCACACCAGATCATTTTTTGCAATATACGGTGATGGCTTTTGGTATCAATGCACCTGCAACATTCAGCGTCTCATGAACTTGGTGTTGGGTGACATTCCAAATTGCAATGTGTACTTGGATGGCGTTGTGATTTATTCATCTTGTTGGTCTGATCATATTGCAGCCATAACATCTGTCTTTGCTCGTCTAGCTGAAGCTTCATTGACCTTGAACCTGGCAAAATGTGAGTTCGGGAAAGCCACTGTGACCTACCTTGGCAAGGAGGTGGGAAATGGGCAGGTTAAGCCCTTTAACAACAAAGGTAGAATCCATCCTATCTTATCCTGTTCCTTCCACCAGGAGAGAGCTCAGACGGTTCCTTGGCCTTGCTGGCTATTACAGATGTTTTTGTAGGAACCTCTCTATTGTAGTGGGCCCTCTTACAACCCTGTGTAGTCCTGAAGTTCCATTTGTATGGACTAATGATTGTCAGCTTGCTTTTGACTCTGCAAAATCTCTTTTGTGTAGTGCTCCTGTGCTGGCTGCCCCTGACTTCAGAAAGCCCTTTAAGCTGGAGGTGGATGCAAGTGCTGTGGGAGCTGGAGCTGTGCTACTACAGGGGCCGGTGATGATGACATCAGCCACCCAGTTTCCTATTTCTCAGCTGAGTTCAAGCACCACCAGCTTAACTATTCTACCATTGAGAAGGAAACTTTGGCCATGCTCCTTGCACTGCAACACTTCAGGGTATATGTAGGCTCAAGCACAGATGCAGTGGTAGTCTACACAGACCACAACCCATTGGTTTTCCTACACAAAATGTACAACCACAACCAGAGACTTATGCGCTGGGCTTTATTGGCTAATGAGTACAACATCCTGATTAAATACAAGAAAGGTAAAAACAACTTGTTTGCTGACACATTGTCTCGATTGTAAGGTCTTGGTTGAGATTATTGCTTTGTAGCATGTAAACATCTAGGATAGATGTTTGTTCTTATGGGAGGGGGTGTTACAGCCTCCAAGTGGGCTGTCCTATGTCTGGCTCATTCTGTGTTCTGCTGCAGGACTGGTTGCTGCTGAAGCCCTTCCCCAGTTGCCTGCCTCTCCATGCTGCAGGGCTCACCTGCTGCTGCTGAAGCCCTTCCCCCGACTGCCTGCCTCTCCATGCTGCAGGGCTCACCTGCTGCTGCTGACCCTCCCCTGATTTCCTGTGTCAAGCACCTGAAGTGGATCCCTCATCAGGAGCAGAGGATAAAACAGAGCAGTCCAGTCTTTACCCTCTCTTCAGCACAGCTCAGGCTTCAGCTCTTCGCAGTCATTTTCACGAACAATCAACTGAGTAGTGGGATCGGTAGGGGTGCTCCGCCATTTTGTTTATCCCTATTTTTC
Source organism: Scarus forsteni (assembly GCA_036419115.1). Taxonomy (NCBI): domain Eukaryota; kingdom Metazoa; phylum Chordata; class Actinopteri; order Labriformes; family Labridae; genus Scarus; species Scarus forsteni. The sequence goes on from JAZDUH010000538.1 coordinate 895,057, forward strand.
TCCTGTTTTGTGGTAAATCAGGGAGCCCAGCTTTTGTACTTTTGGTTTGAGGTAAGATTCATTTTATTCTAAGATAGTTGGGGTTTCTGTTTGTTATTTTGGCCTTGGAGCACCTTGAAGTTAATTTCCCAGTTTTGTTTTATTTTGTAAAGGGCTTTTGCTTGTGTTGAGTATGACTGTTTGTTTCTTTTTGATTATTTTGGTTTATTGTTAATAAACCTCTTAAAATTGTGCCTTTAGTCCCGGACCATTATTATTTCTTCAGAGTTTATTAGAGACTTTTATGTTACTCCTTTTTGTATCCCTAGAAACATTAATTTTTATTACAAGGTCGTAACAAGAGGATTTAAGTTTTATTTGGAATTAAAGAGAAATTAAAGTTCTCATGTAAGCAGCAATTTTTCTCACAGCAGAGTCCACTCTGCTGTGGAAACAGTTGGCTGACTAGACTTACCTAGCAACAGTTGCTATGGGAAAGGGTTCTTGGACTCTGATTGGCTGGTCAGTTGCCCAATCAAGATCAAGAGATTTCCTTTGATGTTTTGAGCCAAAGTCCAAGTCACCCTTGAGATTTGAATGCTGATGCTGATGAGTGCATAAATACAGGCTGTGTGGCCAAGGTGAGTCATTTCTATGGAAAGCATGATTATGAGGAGTTCAAGTTCAGATCAGATGTTACCATCATTGGCCAAGGAGACCCTTCTTCAAACCATAAATAATAGCCTCAAAAAGCTCACAAATGAGCACTGGGCCAACCTCAGTATGGGGACTCAGGACCCCAGGGTCAGAGACATTGTTACTAGCATGTGTGTTGATATTGTCCATGTTTTATCAAAACACATTTACAAGATGCTGAAACTCAAACAGCAGAGCCATGAAAAGTCACAAGACTCCCATGGGTCCAGTAGCTCTCAGGAGAGCATAACAGAGAAAGAGATCCAGGACTGCCTGGGCAACTGTATGCTCAGGCCCTTAAAGAGGTCATGGGGGTTGAGCAGGACATCAGCTGCAGGAACACAAAGGAGGTGGGGACTTGTAGCACAAGAGTTAGCCCAGAGGATCAACTCAGGGAGTAAATCACACAAACTGCCAGCCTCAAAGAAATTCATGTTCCCACTCAAGATTATGGCAAAAGGATCATCAATGTGCTGAAGAAATGGGCCAAAGAGATTTCATTCCCATCAGAGTCCAGCAGCTTGAGTTTAATGACCTTCTTCTCAGAGGATGGCCGGAAGCATTGATGAAATCATCAATGTTAAGTCCATTCTGCAGGAACAGGCAGAGGACATTGGCTTTTTACAGGCTGGCATGGAGCTTACCCCAGAGGAGATGGAGGTCATTCAGAAGAGTCTAGACGACCATCTTCAGGAGGTATCATGCAGGATAACTGAGGTTATTGAGACTGACAGTCAGTTGAGGCAAGCCAAGTCAGAGTCCATGATCAAAAAAAAATGACAAGACAAGTCAAAACCTTTTTGTGAGAAATTTGCTAAAGGGGCAATCCTGAAATTCTTTCTTAAACTAAGGAACAAGTTTGGAAACAAGTATGCCGAGAAAGAACAGGAAGACATTTATGAAGAATTTTGTTGGTGGCGTTGACAGCTTTGTGAATGACCTCATCGAGGACACGACCACCAGAAAGGGTAGAGATGTAATGTGTCTGTACAGAAAAATGGCCAGAAACATCACTGGTGGAAAGTACCATCTCACACAGCAGCGCCTTGTAGAATTCATCTTTGATCAACTCACCTCGGACAAGAAGCAGAAACTGTATCACATGGGTCTGATCCGGCTTAGAGGTGAACAAGTTGATGAAAATGATGTGGAATTGGCTCAACAAGCAGATACAGGAGCACAGAAAGAAGACAGGTTATGCTGCTGTTGCAGTAGCAAAGGTCCAGGAGGCTTTGGATACGTTCTCACACTCTCATGAGTGTGTGCCAGGCTCAGACCAGCAGGACAAGCTAATGTGGAAGAAAACCATATGTCAGGTTTTGATTACTGGCTTAGTTGGGTGGCTTGTCAAAGGTGGCCAGATTACCATTGCCTACGACAAGGCCATCACAACTTTGACAGACCAACTGTGGGCAGAGATGAAGGGATCTGAGATAGTCTGTGACCTTAGCAAAGCACATAAAGAAAATCTTAGACAAAGTCTACAAACAGCTTTGTAAGGACTTTGGCAAGGGGCTCCTGTGGTGGAAAATGGTGCAGAAGGACCAGTTCACCATCAGCCACACAGTTGGTTGCTTGAAGATACACCTGGCCAAACCAAAGGAGACCAGCAAGGTTAAGGCTTTCTTCAACTGGATTTCTGAGAAATTTTAGTAGGAGAGTATGGGGGTTGAGTTTTCTTTGAATGGTTCAACTTTACCACAGGCCAACAACCAAAAAAGACCTTTAAACTCTGACAAAACCCAAATAAGACCAACAAGATTTGGGCTGTAACATCAGTAAGAGTGTATCTTACTTCGAGTACTTCGATTTTCCCACCAGTAGCAATGCTAACAAAAAAAAAAAAAGTCCTATTATGGAAGGACAGATCTAAGGATGCAGTTTTCCCTGGCACGGTTGTGGGTGTTTCCAATCAATCAGTCATGAATTTGATATACAAGCAGATCAGTTTCCCCTCACAACAACATGGATAATATACTTATCTTGCCAAGTTTAATGAAAACTAAAAGACAAAAAGTCTAATCTTACATGAAAAGGAACAGAGACGCAATAATATGTTCTGCTCCTGTTTTACAATAATTAACAAAGTACATTATAACACATCCTCACTTCCACTTATTAGAAAATTAGTTTAGATTAACACTTAACAGAAAAAGATTACAAAAAAATAACCCTACACCACAATAGAAAACAGAACAAAACATCTGGTGTTTATATTTCATCATATCTAATTAATATGATGGTTTTTAGTTCATATTATGTTGTCATTTTTATTACTAAACAATTTATGTTTGCCATGTCTTTGGATGTCTTTTCTAACATACAAAAATTAAAAACAAAACAAGCATAATTGTTTTAAATGACCATTTTTTTAGATTTAGGTATCTTTTGCCTCTGTTAACACTGATAGAATAACAATTATCTTTCTTTTTTAAAATTCCATTTAAAGATTATTAAAAGGTTTGAGCTAAATCCATGTTTTTGTTTCACCAGATAGAACATTAAAATATTCTGCACTGAAAAATGTTTTGTTGAATGAACATAATTTTATTAATTTTAGCAGTTGCACGTAATACTTTATCTGAAGCCAGATATTTTTATTATGTTGACTGAACTAATTTTTTTTTAAGTAAATCTAAATAAGTTTTATTATGTAAATCCTCCTCAACTATTTTGAGTTGACTTTACTCAAATTTTCTATTAATCCCATTTTAAATTTACTTAAATAAATTGTGTTTTTTTTGTGTATTTTCAAATAAATTAAATTGTTTAAATTCTATTTTTTTAAACTGATCATAATGAAATATTTTTCGATATTATACATCACACAGAATCAAAAATGTGTTTAGACAACCAACTTTATTATAGCACAAATATTTAACACCTTACATCAGAGCTGTCTAATGGCCCATGAATGTTTTTATCATGAAAAACTGTAAAACACTCAGTGCATAGATTGCAACACTATTAACAGATACACAGATACATTAATCTGCAGAAAAAAAAATATTTCTGATTGTGTAACCAACCGTTAATAAAGAAAAACTTACACAAGTTAGATCAAGTCTCTTGACATGCGACAAGACAGAAGGCAGCGCCTGCTCTCAACATGTACGATACAAGAAACTGTGAAATGCAAACTCCATAAACAACAATACTTGTTTTAGCTTTAAACCCTGACATCATAAATGCCTCTACTAAAGGTTTTAAACACAAGAAAGCAGAAACCCACTAATCAGATACTGTCAACCATAATCAAAAGGATGGAACAAACAAAATAAAGTCTTTTGTGTAGAGTCCTGATCAGAGACTAGGCAGCAGAATAGTTCCATCCCAGTTACATGTTTAGTGGCTTTTACTCTTGATAGTTTACTTTACAGCTCTTTTGCAAAAATACACCTATGCCTTCAATTGAGAACATTACCCAGAGTAAAAAAAACAAAAACTTTAACAATCAAAACCCAAACCATACTATGTGGGCCACATCTGAAAAAAAAACACCACAGGTTCCCTGACTCTGAAATGACAAAACATTATTGAAAGGCAATGTTTCACTGAGGCAACTGAACTGATAAACCAAGTGGCTTTGTTGAGTCTAATAAGATTTATTCAAGTGCATATCCTGACACTCTTTTAGATGTTGGCCTTAAACAGGAGAACAAGAACAAGAGGCGATCCTTTATTACTGCCCTAACGCATAGAACTACCAGAAAGTTTATTTGTTGTAGTGTCCTCACCACTGACTGCATGAATACTATCCTCTAAAAAAGCATTTCTCATTTGTGTTGAACTCTTGGTGAAACTGATGTTCAGATCACATTAAACATTCATTAAATAATTAAAAAAACACAAAAAAAATTGTGGCTGAAGAATTTCTACAGTCCAACACAGATTTAGTTCTTTAGTCCAAGGACTTTGGGGGAAAGCTTTCCCATGAGTACTTTTTGAATGAACTCGTAATAGTGTCTCAGTTCCTTGGGGTAGGCCAGGTTTAATGCGTAGATGACCCCAAGCATCACTGCACAAGCCTGCGCTGCAGATCCAATGCTGTCCAAGATGATCGATCCATCAACAGAAATTCTGATGTCATCATGACGTCCAGATTCTCCATTCTCCTTGCCGATGACGTAAATGCCCATGGCCCACTTCTGCATGTCTGTCGGGATGGCATTTCCTTCCATGTCCTGCATATTTTAAGTAAATTGGAGAAAGGGCAAACATCAGAATGCTTTGCCACAAATAAACATTTGTTTTTACCATACACTGTACATCTGTATGACAGACAATTTCATATTTCCATAAAGGTACTGTCTGCTTGTGCATCAAGTGTTTTACTGGCACTGTGTTCCAAGGTGTTCTTTAGTGCTTTGACTCTTTGCCTGGCTCTTATAAGCAACAGGAAAAAAACATTTCACTAAACTGACATTACAAAGGTTCTATAATGGTGCACAGTAACAGCAAATTATTCTTTTTAACACAACACCTCTGCTGTACAGTGAAGAGACCCAGTAGGGAGCCAAAACTACAGGACAAACACCTTCAGAATCTAAACCCTTGTGGGTTTGCTTTAATTTAAGCTCCTTTGAGGTCACCAGAGGACAGAAATGTCCTCTCACAAAAACTGCTAGAAAAAATACAACAGAGTAATATATTTTTGTATGTTTTTTGCACAAATCATTAAATTAACTTCAGCTCAAATACCAAATATGTAATTGTTTATATTGTTTTAACCCTTTCAAATGCCAATTCAATTAAATAATGTCACTGTTTTCATAACAAAAAAACTCATATAACATGAGTTATATGCATTAAAATAAATGTTAGAGGGCTGGGGATTTCTTTTAGTATCAAGCTTAAATATACCTAAGGTTAGTGATAAAATTGATTTTCATGCATGTTTTTTTATTTTTAGCACTGTCAGATTCATTATTTATGAACCTTTGAGGTCACTAGAGGAAGAAAATGTTCTCTCCCAAAAACTGCTATAAAATATGAAAGATTCATATGTTTGCTTCTATTTTGCTTAAATCATTAGCTTCAGTCCTTATCAAAACTACCAAATATTTAATTATTTCTTTTGTTTTAAACCTTTAATTACCAGTTTGGTTACATGATTTCACCCTCTTTATGAAAAAAAAATATATAAAATGAGTTATTTTCCATATATTGAATTTTAGAGGGCTGAGGACTTCAAGAAATAAAAGATCAGGTTTAATTATACAGAACAAAGCTGATTTTCGTGCTTTTTTATTTTTTTTCAGTGTCATATTTTAACTAACTTTTTAGGTAAACAGCACAAAAATGACCAGTTGAGTCTCTTTAGATCCAATTCTTTTTAAATCCCACAACAAATTTTACAATGAAATCATGCATTCTCTAATTTCAGGATTACATTTTGGAGAAATGTAGAAAAAAATCGTTTTTACTGTTTACTATGAGATGGGACAAATTTCCTATTGTGTGTATGTCTAAAACAATGATCATTCATGATGCTAATAAATATATGAAAATAATGCAACACTATTCTCCCCTTTCTCCCTGAATATGGACATATATCCTTTCATATTCCAACTATTATGTAACTACAATCATCACTCAGAGCCAGCTGTACATGTTGGATGTGTGTGAAAGTATGCCAAAGACACATTATCAGACAATACAAGTCCTACAGTAAGGTCAAAGGTCACTCTCCACCTCAGAGTCACACACACACACATGGATCATGCAGAGACCTACAACAGGAAAACTGAACCTGTGTGCTGAGCTCTCATCACTTCTTCAGATTGTTTGTTCCTTCTACGTACAGCTGGCTCTGAGTGATGATTGTAGTTACATGATAGTTGGAATATGAAAGGATATATATCCATATTCAGGGGAAAATAGTGCTGCATTATTTTAATATTTTGTTAGCATCATGAATGATCTTTGTTTTAGACATAGACACACAATAGGAAATTTGTCCAGTCTCATAGTAAACAGTAAAAATGACATTTTTCCTACTTTTCTTCAAAATGTAATCCTGAAATTAGAGAATGCATGATTTCATTGTGAAATTGTGGTGGGATTTAAAAAGAATTGGGTCTAAAGAGACTCAACTGGACATTTTTGTGCTGTTTACCTTTGACACTGAAAAAATAACAAGGCATAAAAACATATATATATTTTTTTCAATCACATGAATATGTAAGCCTGATATATATATATATAGATATATATATATATATGTATATATATATATATATATATATATATATATATATATATATATATATATATATATATAGATATATATATATATATACATATATATATATATATATATATATATATATATATATATATATATATATATATATATATATATATATATATATATTTTATATATATATATATATATATATACATATATATATATATATATATATATATATATATATATATGTATATATTTATATTAATATTTTATGATTTTTCATAAAAACAGTTCAATAATGTTTTTGATTAAAGCTAAAGTTGATCAAATGATCTCTGTTAGAGGAAATTAAATTTGTTATCCATTATTTTTAGAAGCTTTGTGACATATCGTCCTTTGGTGACCTGAAAAAGCTAAAATTATAAATCTGACACTGAAAAAAATAACAATGCATGAAAAACAATTTTATCACTAATCTGATGTATTTGTATGCCTGATCTTTTAAAATTAAAAACACTGATATTATGTAACTGAATTTGCATTTAAAGGGTTAAAATATAAACAATAATTAAACATTGAGTTTTTTGGATTAGGACTGAAGTTGACTGAGTTATTTCATGAATAACACCATCCTACAAAAAATCATTCCAGTGATTAACAAAACCAATTTGTGGCCAAAAGTTGAACAAAAAACTGCCAGAAAGGACAAAACATCCCACAAAGGTTAAATACGAGTTACATTCAGAACATAAAACTTACCATATACTCATGAATCAGATGTCCATCATCCTCCCCAAGGTAGAGGCCAAGTGCTCGAAGGACTGCTGCCCTTTGGAATGAACATCACTTGTAGCCTGTGTGAAGAGATTTAACTGTTGAAAAACATTTCCAGGCACAAAAGTAATCACAAAAATATTTAAACTTCTCTACCCACGGTTATACTATAAATAATCTTATTCATTTATTACAAAATGATTGTGGTGTGGTTACAATGACATGTATGAATATTTTGTGCTAAGCATGGTCAAAAATCTTGCTCAGTGCCGGTGGTGAACATTAACTGTACCACCAGAGAAAACAGGGCTGGAACATGTAACCAAGTAAAAGATTACTTTGGAAAGTGTCTTCCATTAATGATCCAGGCTTTACTGAAACAGAACACAATAAAGCACACATATAGACTACAATGAATGAACACTTACCTCTTGTAAGATCTGCAGATGTTTAGTTAGTTTCTGGCCAGTGACACATCCCTTTTTTCTGAAAAACTGATGTCAGCTGATGCTGAAGACTGTCCAACCGTGCCATGAAAGTCGTCTCGAGTGGATATGTTGTGATTCACTGCAGCATTTCTCCGATGCACATAAAAGAAGTGGCAGAAGACAAAGAACACTGTGCTCAGTTGTTTACGTAATGACGATTCCTGTAATACACACAGTGAAATCATAGTGGAAATGCACAAGAGTTTGGGAAAGAAAGGAGATGCTGTGTTATCTATTCACTACTAGATAACTTTTTATGTGCTATACTTATTATTAATGGTTAGAGATCACTTCACAGCATTCAAAAATGCCAAAATTATTAATCAAAAAATGTATATTTAACTTATTAATATTAATAATGATGATGTTTTAAAATATCACTGATATTAAATACAGTAAATAAAATCCCATGTACAAAATATGCTAGAATTTTAGCTGTTTCATCATTTCTGGAGAACATATTTACAGTGCAATGAGATGCTCACAAGCCTAAAGTTACTCTTTTAAATCGTTGTAATAAATGTCATGTCCCTGCTGCATGGCATGTCTGCACTACTATGGCATTAAACACACATGTATTAACTTCTGTGCAGCCACAGGACAGGACAGACATTAAAACATTGATCATGTAAAACAGAGTCCACCTCAGTGGTAAAAACGATGCGGACTGATAAATGCAGAAACAGCATGGACCGGGCAGCATGAGTCGGACGGCCCTGAGAGTGACTGGACGGAGCTAACGACGAGCACACACACACACCTGCTGCCTGTGCAGGTCCCCCCTCTACCCCAGGTGGACCGCAGCCTTCCTCTGCTCGGCTCCAGCCTCGGTAAATAAAATAAGATTATCATGTTTTTTCACGATAAAGGTTGAAATTACTTACATTTTATAAGTTGAGTTAAATAACATAAATATTTCTATTAAAATATGGTTAATAAATATAAGAAACATTTACTAGGGGTCAAAATCACTTTTTTCAGTGTGGGGTCCTGAGTCCCCATACTGAGGTTGACCCAGTGCTTATTTGTGAGCTTTTTGAGGCTATTATTTATGGTTTGAAGAAGGGTCTCCTTGGCCAATGATGGTAACATCTGATCTGAACTTGAACTCCTCATAATCATGCTTTCCATAGAAATGACTCACCTTGGCCACACAGCCTGTATTTATGCACTCATCAGCATCAGCATTCAAATCTCAAGGGTGACTTGGACTTTGGCTCAAAACATCAAAGGAAATCTCTTGATCTTGATTGGGCAACTGACCAGCCAATCAGAGTCCAACAACCCTTTCCCATAGCAACTGTTGCTAGGTAAGTCTAGTCAGCCAACTGTTTCCACAGCAGAGTGGACTCTGCTGTGAGAAAAATTGCTGCGTTTACATGAGAACTTTAATTTCTCTTTAATTCCAAACTTAAATCCTCTTTAAAAAGATTTAAAATGACAACGTAAACACCTAATTCCAAATGAATTCCAAAGGAAGGCTGATCCTGAAGCAAACATGGGGCTCCACGCAAGCCCAGACAATTTATTTAAACAGAGCCTTGGAAGATTTGGAAGTAATCAAAGTGTGAATAGAGCGTAAACATTAAAATGTGGACCTTTTTGACGCTGTAACGTCCAAGTTGTACAAGGTTTCCCTGACAAAGACACTGAACTGGAATTTTTCTTCCGGTAGACGTAAATACATCACTACGTCACACCCGCTCCCTGTCCTCTGTAGTTCTATCTTGCCATTTTTTCATACATTTATAAATGTATTTCTTTGTTCAGGATGCTGGGTAATTATCAGTGTTACAGGTGTCTGTCGTAAGCCTATTGCTTTCATTTTGTCCATTGTGGTCCCCATGAGGCCTTGCTCCACAGTTTATTGAATCTGAATTTTACTTAACTTAGTTTGGTTTCTTTCTACACTTAGTTTATGTATTATTAGCCCTGGCTGGTATATACCATTTTTGTTTCAATTTAAATAATTGTTATTGTGCTATCTGCTATCAGATTAAAATAAAATAGTGTGGCAATAAATCTGGTATGCATTAAATCCAAGCACCTATAGAATCATGTGTAACTTCCTAGAGATTCCTTCACAACCTATTCCCAATCAATAGAAATTTAGTGCATCTTTAACACTTAATTTCCAATAATCTGATTGATCTGATGTATATATATATATATATATATATATATATATATATATATATATATATATATATATATATATATATATATATATATATATATATATATTTTTTTTTTCTAAGATGTAGGCTAGTTAACATTTTTGAGACAGTTGAATGAGTCCAAAATTGCCTAAGTGGGATAGCATTTTGCACTTCCTGGTTCTCACGCCCAAAACTTCATGGGATTTAAAATAATGGTTTCAGGTAGACGCATCAAATAAGGTTCTTGATAAACAAGTACATGAGATTTCAACGTTTATTGAAAATAATGAAGTGCATCTTATGTTTCTTGCTGTTGTTGTGTGGTGCATTAAAGGAGTGAGAATGGGTGGCAGATAATATAACTTCCAAACAGTGGGGAAAACCGCTCTTCAGATAAAATCAGAATAAATGTTGAATGAACCTATGTAGCCTACTAAAGTACTTTAGGCATTTGTACCATCTGAAGCATTTAAAATGTATTTATGTATTCAGTTTTCAGTTTATTCAGTCATAACAACACCAAATATTGTACACAATGTTGACATTTGACACAAAATGACAAAACTAAGATTCATGTGTTAAATAATGACTGTAAAGGCATAGGTAGAAGCAAATTGCTTATGAAGGCCTATCCTATATTGCAAACTCTTTTTAGGCTTCCATCCTCCAAAAAAAGCAAAAAAGCAACAACACAGATACTTAATCGCTCTTATTAGCTTCAAAAATAGTTTTACAAACCATTTTCTTAAAAACAAAGAAAGAATGACAAGTTTTTAAATTAATTCTGGCATCATTCCAGAATTTAACTCCAATAATGGAGACACATCTCCTTTTCATACCTTTTTTAGCTTTTTGTACAGTAAATTTGCAAACGCCTCTGAGATCATATGGACTGTCTTGAATTACAACAAACCTCTGTATTGAGTCAGGGAGCATTTTTGATTCTGCTTTGAACATAATTTGCATTATTTTATAATAAAACAGATCAGAAAATTTCATAACATGAGAATTAAGAAAAAGTGGCTCTGTATGTGCATAATAGTCAGCTCTATTGATAATACGTATAGCTTGTTTCTGCAGTTTTACTATTGAATTTATGGTGGTTTTAAAGGTGGATCCCCACAATTCCACACAGTAAGATATATAGGGAGCAATCAATGAGTAGTAAATCAAATGTAAGGCCTTGGAATTCATTATATTTCTGGATTTATATAGGATTGCAAGTGATTTTGAGATTTTCCCTTTTATGTATTCAATGTGTTGTTTCCATGTTAGCTTTTCATCAATGACAACTCCAAGGAATTTGGTCACAGAAACTCTTTCAATGTCAACATTGCAGATTTTTCATTTAACATTACAATCACGATCATTTTGATTACCAAAAACCATAGATTTTGTTTTCTTAATATTCAAAGATAATTTATTGACATCAAACCAATTCTTGAGATTTTCCAGCTCCATTTCTACACAGCACAAAAGCTCCTTCAGATTCTTACCGGAGCAAAACAAATTGGTATCATCTGCAAATATTACATATCTAAAAAAATCTGTTCCATTGCAGATGTCATTGATGTAAAGAATGAACAGTATTGGACCAATCACTGATCCTTGTGGCACACCACATGTGATCTTTCTAAGTGCTGACATAGTATCATTGATTTGTACACACTGGTGTCTATTACATAAATAACTTTCCAACCAAGAAAAAGCAACCCCTCGTATTCCATACATCTCTAATTTCTTCAGTAACTGTCTGTGATCTATGGTGTCAAAAGCCTTTTGCAGATCAATATACAGACCAATAGAACACTCACCATTTTCATTTGCATTCGCTACTTCTTCTACCATTTGCATTACTGCCAAAGCAGTAGTTCTGCTTTCTCTGAATCCATATTGATTTTCACTTAATAATTTATTTTTATGTATGAACAATTTTAATTACTTTACAAACAATTTCTCTAGAATTTTAGAAAACTGCGGCAGAAGTGATATTGGTCTGTAATTTTCCATACAGTTTTTATCTCCATTTTTATAAATTGGGATCATCTTTGCTAACTTCATGTTGTTAGGAAAGATTCCTTTTTGAAAAGACAGATTACAAACATAGGTCAGGGGTCTGACAATACAATCAATAACTTCTTTAATAGTCATTGTATCAATGGAGTTTATGTCGAGTGATCGCTTATCTTTTAATTTTCTTACAATTTCAGTAACATCAGTTTCGTGTATCCCACTTAAAAACATAGAACTAACATTAGTGTTAATCAAATTATTAAACAAATATTTGTTTTCATCAGATACAGTAATCTGTTTTGCCAAAGAAGCTCCAACATCAACAAAGTAATCATTGAACTCGTCAACAATATTTTTAAATCATCCACTTTATTTTTGACTTTATTTATAAAAAAGTCTGGAAGTTCTGAATTTTCACTTTTATTATGTATAATATGATTGATTACCTTCCAAGTTTTTTGTATGTTATTTTTACTATCCTCCAGCATTTTACTATAGTATTCCTTTTTTTGAATCCTCATAATGGTGGTTAGTTTGTTCTTATAGCACTTATATTTTTCCTCACTTTCACTAGTTCTCTGCAGTAAAAACTTTTTGTACAGTTGATTTTTCTTATTACATGCCTTTTGCAGACCCTTTGTAATCCATGGTTTACTTTCATATTGATCTTTCACCCTGCACATTTTTATAGGACAATGCTTATTATATAATTTTAAAAATGTAGACAGAAAAGCATCATGTGCTAGATCTGGATCTTCAACATAAACCTCATCCCAGTTAGAATTCTTAAGATCCATTTTGAAGGCTTCTGTTCTTTCTAATGTTTTCAATCTCTTTAATTTGCAAGGATGTCAATTTTTATCAACCGAACATTTAGAAATTAAACTATATGCGTTACAAAAACAGGAAGGTGATCACTGACATCACTTATGAGCAAACCACATGTTACTTGGTGATGAGTATTTGTAAAAATATTGTCTATGAGTGTTGCACTGTCTTTGGTTATTCGACTCGGTTTATCAATTAGGGGCCAGATACCTAAACTGAACATTGTGTTACAAAATTCTGATGTCATTTTATGTTCATTTCATTTCATTAAATCAATATTGAAATCACCACAAACAAAAACTTGTTTCTTATCACATACCTTACCTAGAATGTCAACCATGGAACTAACAAAGGAATCGATGCAAGAGCCAGGTGTCCTATATATCAGATTAGTGAAATGAATTTCAATTGTCAGACTCTCCATGATATCATCCACAACTGTGCTGTCAACCACTCTACACTGAAAATCTTTCTGTACAAAGACAGCCACTCCACCACCCTTTTTATTTTTGCGGTTTACACTAAAAAGATTGTATCCCTCTAGTATAAAATTGGAGCCCTTTTCATTTGTCAGCCAGGTTTCACTGATGGCAATGACTTGAAAACTATGTTTTAATGATTGCAGATTTTCTTTGATGTGATCAAAATTTGCATAGAGGCTTCGACTATTGAAGTGTATGATTGAAAATCCATTCAGACTGAGTTCAATAAACTGATTTTCTGTGTAGTATTTGGACGTAGAATTCCAATCTTTGTAAAAATTTACATCTGGATCAATGTCCTTCTCAAAGCTAAATGATTTATGTTCAGCTGACTTCAAGAAACTTATGTGTGACTCTTCATATCTTCTATTGAAACAGGGCTCAGCTAAATTATTTTCATTCTCATAAAAATCCTCATACTCCTGTCCCAAGGGAGAAGACATGTTATCTGTCATATCCTAACTGATAAAAAGTAAATATAAACAAAACAGCAAATCAAAAGTAACAAGATTTTACAGTATACGTGTATAATACAAACTGTTCTCTTGCCATCATAAAGCAAAGAATATAACTAAAAATGATACTGAAAAATTCTATTTTTATACAGCAAACATGGCACCAGCTCTTCATCTTGCTACTTTGTTCCAATGAAACAGATAAACATTTTCTAATCCTCATTGAGTGCGCCATTTGCTAACCAAGCTACATCCATTGTTACTTGTATTGTTCCAGGTCTCTTATATTTCTCACTGCAACCACCTTTGCCTGCTCTGGTGGTCCATTTAACTTGATAAATATTTTCCCATTTCTTGTCCATGTTGCTTGAATTTTATTTTGTTTTCTGAGTATGCGACTGTATCTAGCTATTTCAGCATTTTTCTTTGTCAGATGTTCATTTATGTTCACCCCTTTGCCCTTTAGTTTTTTTTGCCTGTCGTAGTAAATTAATCTTATATTTTCTGTTGGTAAGCTGAACAACAATAGTTGGTTTGGCATTTTTATCTTTCTGTGGCAGGCTGAGATATTCTCATTGTCCAGTTCAATGTTCTTACTGCTCAAAAATTTAACAACTTGTGTCTCCAGTGTGAGCAGTTCTTCAGGTGGTGCGTCCTCACCTTGCTGGTCGCTGGCTGCGGCTCTGGCATAGGTACGATGTCTGGTATCCAGCCCAGTGATGATCAGGTCATTTCCCCTGGAGTACTGCTCCAAATCATCAATCCTTTCTTCAAACAGATGGATCTTCTGGTCTTTCAGTTTGATTGTGGCCTTCAGCTCACGGACTTCATCCACTAGGCCCATCAGACTGGCTTGCTGCTTGACCACTTTGCTGATCTCCTCAGACATGAAACTGAGTGTTTTTCTAATCTCCTCCGGCTCTTCTGCCAACTTTTTAGTTGTTGTTGCCATGTTTTCAACCTTTTTTTCCAAAAGGATATGCTCCAAAATCACCATGTGCTCTCAGGCCCCTTTCAAAATCCACGGTCAAAAACACCAAACTAATCAAATGTCCTCAAAAAATGAACCAAAAAAACACTTTACCACCAACAATGCTTTCAAAGCACATGGATGGCACCAGTATTTGGTGATTTTAAACAGATCTTGCAAGGAGACTCTACCACAGGAAGATTAGTGGCAGCCATCTTTATTTCTGTTTTCTATATCATATAATCAGTTTCAAAAGATTTATAAGTTTTGAAGATCATACATTTGTCTTACTGTATAACACTTTCTTCTAGAATATTTTAATGTTCTATCTGGTGAAACAAAAACATGGATTTAGCTCAAACCTTTTAATAATCTTTAAATGGAATTTTAAAAAAGAAAGATAATTGTTATTCTATCAGTGTTAACAGAGGCAAAAGATACCTAAATCTAAAAAAAATGGTCATTTAAAACAATTATGCTTGTTTTGTTTTTAATTTTTGTATATTAGAAAAGACATCCAAAGACATGGCAAACATAAATTGTTTAGTAATCAAAATGACAACATAATATGAACTAAAAACCATCATATTAATTAGATATGATGAAATATAAACACCAGATGTTTTGTTCAGTTTTCTATTGTGGTGTAGGGTTATTTTTTTTGTAATCTTTTTCTGTTAAGTGTTAATCTAAAGTAATTTTCTAATAAGTGGAAGTGAGGATGTGTTATAATGTACTTTGTTAATTATTGTAAAACAGGAGCAGAACATATTATTGCGTCTCTTTTCCTTTTCATGTAAGATTAGACTTTTTTGTCTTTTAGTTTTCATTAAACTTGGCAAGATAAGTATATTATCCATGTTGTTGTGAGAAACTGATCTGCTTGTATATCAAATTCATGACTGATTGATTGGAAACACCCACAACCGTGCCAGGGAAAACTGCATCCTTAGATCTGTCCTTCCATAATAAGACTTTTTTTTTTTTTGGTAGCATTGCTACTGGTGGGAAAATCGAAGTACTCGAAGATACCCCCCCCGTACTGCTGCTGACCCTCCCCTGATTTCCTGTGTCAAGCACCTGAAGTGGATCCCCTCATCAGGAGCAGAGGATAAAGAGTAGAGCAGTCCAGTCTTTACCCTCTCTTCAGCACAGCTCAGGCTTCAGCTCTTCGCAGTCATTTTCACGAACAATCAACTGAGTAGTGGGATCGGTAGGGGTGCTCCGCCATTTTGTTTATCCCTATTTTTCTCCTGTTTTGTGGTAAGTCAGGGAGCCCAGCTTTTGTACTTTTGGTTTGAGGTAAGATTCATTTTGTTTTACAATAGTTGGGGTTTCTGTTTGTTATTTTGGCCTTGGAGCACCTTGAAGTTAATTTCCCATTTTTGTTTTATTTTGTTAAAGACTTTTGCTTGTGTTGAACACAACTGTTTGTTTTGTTCTGATTACTTTGGTTTGTTGTTAATAAACCTCTTAAATTGTGCCTTTAGTCCCGGACCATTATTTCTTCAGAGTTTAGCAGAGACTTTTATGTTACTCCTTTTTTGTATCCCCTAGAAACATTAATTTTTATTACAAGGTCGTAACAAGAGGATTTAAGTTTGATTTGGAATTAAAGAGAAATTAAAGTTCTCATGTAAAGCAATTTTCTCACAGCAGAGTCCACTCTGCTGTAGGAACAGTTGACTGACTAGACTTACCTAGCAACAGTTGCTATGGGAAAGGGTTCTTGGACTCTGATTGGCTGGTCAGTTGCCCAATCAAGATCAAGAGATTTCCTTTGATGTTTTGAGCCAAAGTCCAAGTCACCCTTGAGATTTGAATGCTGATGCTGATGAGTGCATAAATACAGGCTGTGTGGCCAAGGTGAGTCATTTCTATGGAAAGCATGATTATGAGGAGTTCAAGTTCAGATCAGATGTTACCATCATTGGCCAAGGAGACCCTTCTTCAAACCATAAATAATAGCCTCAGAAAGCTCACAAATGAGCACTGGGCCAACCTCAGTATGGGGACTCAGGACCCCAGGGTCAGAGACATTGTTACTAGCATGTGTGTTGATATTGTCCATGTTTTATCAAAACACATTTACAAGATGCTGAAAGTCAAACAGCAGAGCCATGAAAAGTCACAAGTCTCCCATGGGTCCAGTAGCTCTCAGGAGAGCATAACAGAGAAAGAGATCCAGGACTGCCTGGGCAACTGTATTGCTCAGGCCCTTAAAGAGGTCATGGGGGTTGAGCAGGACATCAGCTGCAGGAACACAAAGGAGGTGACGGGACTTGTAACACAAGAGTTAGCCCAGAGGATCAACTCAGGGAGTAAATCACACAAACTGCCAGCCTCAAAGAAATTCATGTTCCCACTCAAGATTATGGCAAAAAGGATCCTCAATGTGCTGAAGAAATGGGCCAAAGAGATTTCATTCCCATCAGAGTCCAGCAGCTTGAGTTTAATGACCTTCTTCTCAGACGATGACGGAAGCATTGATGAAATCATCAATGTTAAGTCCATTCTGCAGGAACAGGCAGAGGACATTGGCTTTTTACAGGCTGGCATGGAGCTTACCCCAGAGGAGATGGAGGTCATTCAGAAGAGTCTAGACGACCATCTTCAGGAGGTATCATGCAGGATAACTGAGGTTATTGAGACTGACAGTCAGTTGAGGCAAGCCAAGTCAGAGTCCATGATCAAAAAAATGACAAGACAAGTCAAAACCTTTTTTGTGAGGAAATTTGCTAAAGGGGCAATCCTGAAATTCTTTCTTAAACTAAGGAATAAGTTTGGAAACAAGTATGCGAGAAAGAACAGGAAGACATTTATGAAGAATTTTGTTGGTGGCGTTGACAGCTTTGTGAATGACCTCATCGAGGACACGACCACCAGAAAGGGTAGAGATGTAATGTGTCTGTACAGAAAAATGGCCAGAAACATCACTGGTGGAAAGTACCATCTCACACAGCAGCGCCTTGTAGAATTCATCTTTGATCAACTCACCTCGGACAAGAAGCAGAAACTGTATCACATGGGTCTGATCCGCTTAGAGGTGAACAAGTTGATGAAAATGATGTGGAATTGGCTCAACAAGCAGATACAGGAGCACAGAAAGAAGACAGGTTATGCTGCTGTTGCAGTAGCAAAGGTCCAGGAGGCTTTGGATGCTTCTCACACTCTCATGAGTGTGTGCCAGGCTCAGACCAGCAGGACAAGCTAATGTGGAAGAAAACCATATGTCAGGTTTTGATTACTGGCTTAGTTAGGCGGCTTGTCAAAGGTGGCCAGATTACCATTGCCTCGACAAGGCCATCACAACTTTGACAGACCAACTGTGGGCAGAGATGAAGGGATCTGAGATAGTCTGTGACCTTAGCAAAGCACATAAAGAGAAAATCTTAGACAAAGTCTACAAACAGCTTTGGAAGGACTTTGGCAAGGGGCTCCTGTGGTGGAAAATGGTGCAGAAGGACCAGTTCACCATCAGCCACACAGTTGGTTGCTTGAAGATACACCTGGCCAAACCAAAGGAGACCAGCAAGGTTAAGGCTTTCTTCAACTGGATTTCTGAGAAATTTTAGTAGGAGAGTATGGGGGTTGAGTTTTCTTTGAATGGTTCAACTTTACCACAGGCCAACAACCAAAAAAAGACCTTTAAACTCTGACAAAACCCAAATAAGACCAACAAGATTTGGGCTGTAACATCAGTAAGAGTGTATCTTACGGGGGTTTTCTTCAGTACTTGATTTTCCCACCAGTAGCAATGCTACCAAAACATAAAAGTCCTATTATGGAAGGACAGATCTAAGGATGCAGTCTTCCCTGGCACGGTTGTGGGTGTTTCCAATCAATCAGTCATGAATCTGATATACAAGCAGATCAGTTTCTCACAACAACATGGATAATATACTTATCTTGCCAAGTTTAATGAAAACTAAAAGACAAAAAAGTCTAATCTTACATGAAAAGGAACAGAGACGCAATAATATGTTCTGCTCCTGTTTTACAATAATTAACAAAGTACATTATAACACATCCTCACTTCCACTTATTAGAAAATTAGTTTAGATTAACACTTAACAGAAAAAAGATTACAAAAAAAATAACCCTACACCACAATAGAAAACAGAACAAAACATCTGGTGTTTATATTTCATCATATCTAATTAATATGATGGTTTTTGTTCATATTATGTTGTCATTTTATTACTAAACAATTTATGTTTGCCATGTCTTTGGATGTCTTTTCTAACATACAAAAATTAAAAACAAAACAAGCATAATTGTTTTAAATGACCATTTTTTTAGATTTAGGTATCTTTTGCCTCTGTTAACACTGATAGAATAACAATTATCTTTCTTTTTTAAAATTCCATTTAAAGATTATTAAAAGGTTTGAGCTAAATCCATGTTTTTGTTTCACCAGATAGAACATTAAAATATTCTGCACTGAAAAATGTTTTGTTGAATGAAGATAATTTTATTAATTTTAGCAGTTGCACGTAATACTTTATCTGAAGCCAGATATTTTTATTATGTTGACTGAACTAATTTTTTTTAAGTAAATCTAAATAAGTTTTATGTAAATCCTCCTCAACTATTTTGAGTTGACTTTACTCAAATTTTCTATTAATCCCATTTTAAATTTACTTAAATAAATTGTGTTTTTTTGTGCATTTTCAAATCAATTAAATTGTTTAAATTCTATCTATTTTTTTAAACTGATCATAATGAAATATTTTTCGATATTATACATCACACAGAATCAAAAATGTGTTTAGACAACCAACTTTATTATAGTACAAATATTTAACACCTTACATCAGAGCTGTCTAATGGCCCATGAATGTTTTTATCATGAAAAACTGTAAAACACTCAGTGCATAGATTGCAACACTATTAACAGATACACAGATACATTAATCTGCAGAAAAAAATATATTTCTGATTGTGTAACCAACCGTTAATAAAGAAAAACTTACACAAGTTAGATGAAGTCTCTCGACATGCGACAAGACAGAAGGCAGCGCCTGCTCTCAACATGTACGATACAAGAAACTGTGAAATGCAAACTGCATAAACAACAATACTTGTTTTAGCTTTAAACCCTGACATCATAAATGCCTCTACTAAAGGTTTTAAACACAAGAAAGCAGAAACCCACTAATCAGATACTGTCAACCATAATCAAAAGGATGGAACAAACAAAATAAAGTCTTTTGTGTAGAGTCCTGATCAGAGACTAGGCAGCAGAATAGTTCCATCCCAGTTACATGTTTAGTGGCTTTTACTCTTGATAGTTTACTTTACAGCTTTTTTGCAAAAATACACCTATGCCTTCAATTGAGAACATTACCCAGAGTAAAAAAAACAAAAACTTTAACAATCAAAACCCAAACCATACTATGTGGGCCACATCTGGAATAGCACACAGGTTCCCTGACTGTGAAATGACAAAACATTATTGAAAGGCAATGTTTCACTGAGGCAACTGAACTGATAAACCAAGTGGCTTTGTTGAGTATAATAAGATTTATTCAAGTGCATATCCTGACACTCTTTTAGATGTTGGCCTAAAACAGGAGAACAAGAACAAGAGGCGATCCTTTATTACTGCCCTAACGCATAGAACTACCAGAAAGTTTATTTGTTGTCGTGTCCTCACCACTGACTGCATGAATACTATCCTCTAAAAAAGCATTTCTCATTTGTGTTGAACTCTTGGTGAAACTGATGTTCAGATCACATTAAACATTCATTAAATAATTAAAAAAACACACAAAAAAATTGTGGCTGAAGAATTTCTACAGTCCAACACAGATTTAGTTCTTTAGTCCAAGGACTTTGGGGGAAAGCTTTCCCATGAGTACTTTTTGAATGAACTCGTAATAGTGTCTCAGTTCCTTGGGGTAGGCCAGGTTTAATGCGTAGATGACCCCAAGCATCACTGCACAAGCCTGCTGCAGATCCAATGCTGTCCAAGATGATCGATCCATCAACAGAAATTCTGATGTCATCATGACGTCCAGATTCTCCATTCTCCTTGCCGATGACGTAAATGCCCATGGCCCACTTCTGCATGTCTGTCGGGATGGCATTTCCTTCCATGTCCTGCATATTTTAAGTAAATTGGAGAAAGGGCAAACATCAGAATGCTTTGCCACAAATAAACATTTGTTTTTACCATACACTGTACATCTGTATGACAGACAATGTCATATTTCCATAAAGGTACTGTCTGCTTGTGCATCAAGTGTTTTACTGGCACTGTGTTCCAAGGTGTTCTTTAGTGCTTTGACTCTTTGCCTGGCTCTTATAAGCAACAGGAAAAAGACATTTCACTAAACTGACATTACAAAGGTTCTATAATGGTGCACAGTAACAGCAAATTATTCTTTTTAACACAACACCTCTGCTGTACAGTGAAGAGACCCAGTAGGGAGCCAAAACTACAGGACAAACACCTTCAGAATCTAAACCCTTGTGGGTTTGCTTTAATTTAAGCTCCTTTGAGGTCACCAGAGGACAGAAATGTCCTCTCACAAAAACTGCTACAAAAAATACAACAGAGTAATATATTTTTGTATGTTTTTTGCACAAATCATTAAATTAACTTCAGCTCAAATACCAAATATGTAATTGTTTATATTGTTTTAACCCTTTCAAATGCCAATTCAATTAAATAATGTCACTGTTTTCATAACAAAAAAACTCATATAACATGAGTTATATGCATTAAAATAAATGTTAGAGGGCTGGGGATTTCTTTTAGTATCAAGCTTAAATATACCTAAGATTAGTGATAAAATTGATTTTCATGCATTGTTTTTTTATTTTTAGCACTGTCAGATTCATTATTTATGAACCTTTGAGGTCACTAGAGGAAGAAAATGTTCTCTCCCAAAAACTGCTATAAAATATGAAAGATTCATATGTTTGCTTCTATTTTGCTTAAATCATTAGCTTCAGTCCTTATCAAAACTACCAAATATTTAATTATTTCTTTTGCTTTAAACCTTTAATCACCAGTTTGATTACATGATTTCACCCTCTTTATGAAAAAAAAATATATAAAATGAGTTATTTTCCATATATTGAATTTTAGAGGGCTGAGGACTTCAAAAAATAAAAGATCAGGCTTAATTATACATAACAAAGCTGATTTTCGTGCTTTTTTATTTTTTTTCAGTGTCAAATTTTAACTAACCTTTTAGGTAAACAGCACAAAAATGACCAGTTGAGTCTCTTTAGATCCAATTCTTTTTAAATCCCACAACAAATTACACAATGAAATCATGCATTCTCTAATTTCAGGATTACATTTTGGAGAAATGTAGAAAAAATTTGTTTTTACTGTTTACTATGAGATGGGACAAATTTCCTATTGTGTCTATGTCTAAAACAATGATCATTCATGATGCTAAAAAAATATATGAAAATAATGCAGCACTGTTCTCCCCTTTCTCCCTGAATATGGATATATATCCTTTCATATTCCAACTATTATGTAACTACAATCATCACTCAGAGCCAGCTGTACATGTTGGATGTGTATGAAAGTATGCCAAAGACACATTATCAGACAATACAAGTCCTACAGTAAGGTCAAAGGTCACTCTCCACCTCAGAGTCACACACACACATGGATCATGCAGAGACCTACAACAGGAAAACTGAACCTCAGTGCTGAGCTCTCATCACTTCTTCAGATTGTTTGTTCCTTCTACGTACAGCTGGCTCTGAGTGATGATTGTAGTTACATAATAGTTGGAATATGAAAGGATATATGTCCATATTCAGGGGAAAATAGTGCTGCATTATTTTAATATTTTGTTAGCATCATGAATGATCATTGTTTTAGACATAGACACACAATAGGAAATTTGTCCAGTCTCATAGTAAACAGTAAAAATGACATTTTTCCTACTTTTCTCCAAAATGTAATCCTGAAATTAGAGAATGCATGATTTCATTGTGAAATTGTGGTGGGATTTAAAAAGAATTGGGTCTAAAGAGACTCAACTGGACATTTTTGTGCTGTTTACCTTTGACACTGAAAAAAATAACAAGGCATAAAAAACATATATTTTTTTCTCAATCTCATGAATAATTAAGCCTGATATTTTTTTTTAAATTCCCAGCCATCTAAAATTTGTGATCTGGAATTTGATGTGTTTTTTCATAAAAACAGTTAAATAATGTTTTTGATTAAAGCTAAAGTTGATCAAATGATCTCTGTTAGAGGAAATTAAATTTGTTATCCATTATTTTTTAGAAGCTTTTGTGACATATGCGTCCTTTGGTGACCTGAAAAAGCTAAAATTATAAATCTGACACTGAAAAAAAATAACAATGCATGAAAAACAATTTTATCACTAATCTGTATATGTATTTGTATGCCTGTTCTTTTAAAATTCCCTGTTTATTTTATTGAATATTAATAATTTTTATGAGCTAATTTCATAAAAACACTGATATTATGTAACTGAATTTGCATTTAAAGGGTTAAAATATAAACAATAATTAAACATTGAGTTTTTTTTGGATTAGGACTGAAGTTGACTGAGTTATTTGGGCAAACAAAGTTATGTTTTTATAGCAGTTTTTTTCTGGTAACATCAAAAGGTTGTACATTTGTCCCCAGTTAACCATTTGACCTAAAAAAAAAGAAACTTTTAAATTTAAAGGCTCTTCATGAATAACACCATCCTACAAAAATCATTCCAGTGATTAACAAAACCAATTTGTGGCCAAAAGTTGAACAAAAAACTGCCAGAAAGGACAAAACATCCCACAAAGGTTAAATACGAGTTACATTCAGAACATAAAACTTACCATATACTCATGAATCAGATGTCCATCATCCTCCCCAAGGTAGAGGCCAAGTGCTCGAAGGACTGCTGCCCTTTGGAATGAACATCACTTGTAGCCTGTGTGAAGAGATTTAACTGTTGAAAAACATTTCCAGGCACAAAAGTAATCACAAAAATATTTAAACTTCTCTACCCACAGTTATACTATAAATAATCTTATTCATTTATTACAAAATGATTGTGGTCTGGTTACAATGACATGTATGAATATTTTGTGCTAAGCATGGTCAAAAATCTTGCTCAGTGCCGGTGGTGAACATTAACTGTACCACCAGAGAAAACAGGGCTGGAACATGTAACCAAGTAAAAGATTACTTTGGAAAGTGTCTTCCATTAATGATCCAGGCTTTACTGAAACAGAACACAATAAAGCACACATATAGACTACAATGAATGAACACTTACCTCTTGTAAGATCTGCAGATGTTTAGTTAGTTTCTGGCCAGTGACACATCCTTTTTTCTGAAAAACTGATGTCAGCTGATGCTGAAGACTGTCCAACCGTGCCATGAAAGTCGTCTCGAGTGGATATGTTGTGATTCACTGAAATGCAGCATTTCTCTGATGCACATAAAAGAAGTGGCAGAAGACAAAGAACACTGTGCTCAGTTATTTACGTAATGACGATTCCTGTAATACACACAGTGAAATCATAGTGGAAATGCACAAGAGTTTGGGAAAGAAAGGAGATGCTGTGTTATCTATTCACTACTAGATAACTTTTTATGTGCTATACTTATTATTAATGGTTAGAGATCACTTCACAGCATTCAAAAATGCCAAAATTATGAATCAAAAAATGTACATTTAACTTATTAATATTAATAATGATGATTTTTTTAAATATCACTGATATTAAATACAGTAAATAAAATCCCATGTACAAAATATGCTAGAATTTTAGCTGTTTCATCATTTCTGGAGAACATATTTACAGTGCAATGAGATGCTCACAAGCCTAAAGTTACTCTTTTAAATCGTTGTAATAAATGTCATGTCCCCTGCTGCATGGCATGTCTGACTAAACACAATACACTATGGCATTAAACTTCTGCATGCCAGTATTAACAGGAGCTATACAGACATCGTTGTTTTTAAAACATTGATCATGTAAAACGAGTCCACCTCAGTGGTAAACCGACGATAAATGCAGAAACATACTAAACCAGTGAGCCGCGGGACCGGGCAGCATGTGAGTCGGACGGTCCGCTGAGAGACAGACACGGAGGAGCTAACGGCCGCACACACACACCTGCTGCCTGTGCAGGTCCCCCACCCTCTACACGGGTGGACCGCAGCCTTCCTCTGCCTTCTCCTCGGCGGTCCCCGCCGCTCCAGCCCACCCCAGTTGAACTTAACTCACCTTTTCTGGTACTCTGCCTGGAGCCATAGTGCCTCGTGTTTAGCCGCATGGACAATCTAATACCAGGAGCATTAAGAGGCTAACACAGCCTCACATAGCTAGCTTAACTACCGAGTTAGATAGGCCCATAGCTGTAACTACTTGAGTATATAATCATTTCAATAAAGCAAATAGGACTGACACAGTGGTGAAATCTACACGATAAACCAATAATTATTAAAGACTTACCCCAGCAATTTGAAGTTGAGTCTGTAGCAACAGCAGCATACACCTGCAGAGTGTCCAAACTCCAGAGTGAGTAACCGACGTGCACGCAAAATCCTCAAAAAGATGCGTTAGATGCGCATGCCCAAACTTCAAAATCCAAACCAGATGGTGATTTTTTAAGCTACATTTAATTAAATAAAATAAGATTATCATGTTTTTTCACGATAAAGGTTGAAGTTACTTATACTTTATAAGTTGAGTTAAATAACATAAATATTTCTATTAAAATATGGTTCATAAATATAAGAAACATTTACTAGGGGTCAAAATCACTTTTTTCAGTGTGGGGTCCTGAGTCCCCATACTGAGGTTGGCCCAGTGCTCATTTGTGAGCTTTTTGAGGCTATTATTTATGGTTTGAAGAAGGGTCTCCTTGGCCAATGATGGTAACATCTGATCTGAACTTGAACTCCTCATAATCATGCTTTCCATAGAAATGACTCACCTTGGCCACACAGCCTGTATTTATGCACTCATCAGCATCAGCATTCAAATCTCAAGGGTGACTTGGACTTTGGATCAAAACATCAAAGGAAATCTCTTGATCTTGATTGGGCAACTGAGCAGCCAATCAGAGTCCAAGAACCCTTTCCCATAGCAACTGTTGCTAGGTAAGTCTAGTCAGCCAACTGTTTCCACAGCAGAGTGGACTCTGCTGTGAGAAAAATTGCTGCGTTTACATGAGAACTTTAATTTCTCTTTAATTCCAAATAAAACTTAAATCCTCTTGTTACGACCTTGTAATAAAAATTAATGTTTCTAGGGGATACAAAAAAGGAGTAACATAAAAGTCTCTGCTAAACTCTGAAGAAATAATGGTCCGGGACTAAAGGCACAATTTAAGAGATTTATTAACAACAAACCAAAGTAATCAGAACGAAAGAAACAGTTGTGTTCAACACAAGCAAAAGTCTTTAACAAAATAAAACAAAAATGGGAAATTAACTTCAAGGTGCTCCAAGGCCAAAATAACAAACAGAAACCCCAACTATCTTAAAACAAAATGAATCTTACCTCAAACCAAAAGTACAAAAGCTGGGCTCCCTGACTTACCACAAAACAGGAGAAAAATAGGGATAAACAAAATGGCGGAGCACCCCTACCGATCCCACTACTCAGTTGATTGTTCGTGAAAATGACTGCAAAGAGCTGAAGCCTGAGCTGTGCTGAAGAGAGGGTAAAGACTGGACTGCTCTGCTCTTTATCCTCTGCTCCTGATGAGGGGATCCACTTCAGGTGCTTGACACAGGAAATCAGGGGAGGGTCAGCAGCAGCAGGTGAGCCCTGCAGCATGGAGAGGCAGGCAACTGGGGAAGGGCTTCAGCAGCAACCAGTCCTGCAGCAGAACACAGACTGAGCCAGACATAGGACAGCCCACTAGGAGGCCGTAACACCCCCTCCCATAAGAACAAACATCTATCCTAGATTTTTACATGCTACAAAGCAATAATCTCAACCAAGACCTTACAATCGAGACAATGTGTCAGCAAACAAGTTGTTTATACCTTTCTTGTATTTAATCAGGATGTTGTACTCATTAGCCAATAAAGCCCAGCGCATAAGTCTCTGGTTGTGGTTGTACATTTTGTGTAGGAAAACCAATGGGTTGTGGTCTGTGTAGACTACCACTGCATCTGTGCTTGAGCCTACATATACCCTGAAGTGTTGCAGTGCAAGGAGCATGGCCAAAGTTTCCTTCTCAATGGTAGAATAGTTAAGCTGGTGGTGCTTGAACTTAAATGAGAAATAGGAAACTGGGTGGCTGATGTCATCATCACCATCCTGTAGTAGCACAGCTCCAGCTCCCACAGCACTTGCATCCACCTCCAGCTTAAAGGGCTTTCTGAAGTCAGGGGCAGCCAGCACAGGAGCACTACACAAAAGAGATTTTGCAGAGTCAAAAGAAGGCTGACAATCATTAGTCCATACAAATGGAACTTCAGGACTACACAGGGTTGTAAGAGGGCCCACTACAATAGAGAGTTTCCTACAAAAACATCTGTAATAGCCAGCAAGGCCAAGGAACCGTCTGAGCTCTCTCCTGGTGGAAGGAACAGGATAAGATAGGATGGATTCTACCTTTGTTGTTAAAGGGCGAACCTGCCCATTTCCCACCTCCTTGCCAAGGTAGGTCACAGTGGCTTTCCCGAACTCACATTTTGCCAGGTTCAAGGTCAATGAAGCTTCAGCTAGACGAGCAAAGACAGATGTTATGGCTGCAATATGATCAGACCAACAAGATGAATAAATCACAACGTCATCCAAGTACACATTGCAATTTGGAATGTCACCCAACGCCAAGTTCATGAGACGGAATGTTGCAGGTGCATTGCATACCAAAAGCCATGACCATATATTGCAAAAATGATCTGGTGTGACAAAAGCCGAGATCTCAGAGGCTCTAGGCGTCAAAGGACTTGCCAGTACCCTTTCAGCAGGTCAAGTTTTGTAATATAGTTAGCTGCACCTATGCTATCTACACAATCGTCAATTCTAGGCAAGGGAAATGAGTCAGGCACTGTAACAGCATTTACCTTGCGAAAATCAGTACAAAAACGAGGGCTGCCATCTGATTTTGGAGTCAACAAACAGGGTGAACTCCAGGAGCTGTGGCTTGGAACAGCCAGGTTATTACTAAGTAAGTACTCCACCTTTTTTTTCATAATTTCCCTTTTTGGTAGAGGACAACGGTAAGCATGCTGTTTAATTGGCAAGGTATCCTTCACATCAATGTCATGCTCTATCACAGTTGTTCTTGAGGGGACATCACTAAAAAGGATCGGATTTGACATAATCAGCTCTTTGACGTCATTCTTTTGAGAGTCTGGGAGGTAGGACAAGTAAGAATCCACATTTTCGATTATGGCTGAATTTGGTAGTCTACCACATTGTTGTGCTTCATCAGGAAAATGTAGACCATCATCTTCCGCGATGAGATTAGACATCAGGGAAACTGATTTCTTTTCAGCTTCAGCTTCCTTGTCACTTCCTTGCTGAGTACTCTCCCTGGAATGAAACATCTGAAGCATATTTACATGACAAAGTCTGGTCTGCTGCCTTCTATCTGGGGTGTTGATTATGTAGTCTGTGTCACCAACTTTTCTCTTGACTACATAAGGACCAGCAAACTGAGCACTAAGGGCAGGACCAGGGGTAGGAATCAACATCAATACTTTGTCACCAGGCTTAAAATTGCGATCTACTGCTTTACGGTCAAAGTGTCCTTTCATGCCCTCTTGGGAAGAAGACAATGTCTCTTGAGCAATGGCACAGGCATGGTGAAGACGATCCCGGCACTGTGTAACAAAATCAATGATATTTTTTGGTTGTGTGGGACCAGTAGAATGGTCCACGTACATTATGACCAAAAACCAATTTAGCCGGGCTAAATCCAAGAGACTCCTGTTTTGCTTCACAGGCAGCAAACATCAAAAAAGGCAGTCCTTCATCCCAATCTTTAGCTGACTCAAGGCAGTATTTTTTTAACATTGACTTGAGAGTCTGATGCCAGCGTTCTAGTGCCCCTTGTGTCTGAGGATGGTAAGGACTTGACACTATGTGCTGGATACCTAAAGATTTCAAGGTTTGTTCAAACAATTTTGATTGAAAATTTGTACCTCTATCAGTCTGAACTATTTTTGGAAGGCCAAATGTTGTACAGAATTTTAACAATGCTTTGGTTACAGCTGGGGCTGTGATTTTACGGAGAGGAATGGCCTCTGGAAAGCGAGTAGCTGTACACATTAAGGTTAGCAGAAAGAGATTACCTGACTTTGTTTTTGGCAATGGACCAACACAATCAACAATAATGTGCTCAAATGGCTCCCCAACTGCTGGTATGGGATTTAAAGGAACAGGAGGCACAACCTGGTTAGGTTTCCCTGCAATCTGACAAACAGAAGAAGTTTTACAAAAATTGGAAACATCAGACTTTAATCCTGGCCAGAAAAAATGTTGGAGGATACGATTGTGTGTTTTTGTTACTCCCAAATGACCGGACCAGGGGTTTTCATGGACCAATTCAAGTACATGATTACGAAACACTGAAGGAACAACAATTTGATGTACAGTACCCCAGTCTTCATCTAACCCCTCCTCCATTAACTTAGGCCGAGACACCCATTTCCTCATTAGAAACCCTTTGTCTACATAAAAAGTTTGTGGTTTCTTATCTGCTTTTTCTGAAACAGCTTTGAAACAATTCACCAGGCTAGCATCAGCTTTTTGGGCTTCAATCAAAGACTCACGCGTCACCGGTAGGGATGTGGCTGGTTCACGATTTAGGCTTACAAACTGCACAGGGTCAGGGGGCAATTGATCCTCCTTGAAAGATTCAGCAAACACGGAGTCGGCAAGGTTTATTTCCTCCTGCTTCTTGGCTTGAGATCTGGTGAGGACACTGACAGCAAACACTTCAGGATGGGTATTCAACAGTTCATCATTGTCATCACTTATCTCTGGCTTATCTAAAACTTCAGGACAAGGCAAAACATGTTCCCCAGCTATGTCATTCCCCATAATAAAGTCCACCTTCTATGGGAAATGAGTCACGGCCGCTTCCAAACCTCGTAAATTCAGAGTCATTAAGAAAGCCCCAGACAGGAAGTCAAACCGGAAGTTTCAAAATAAAACACAATGCATGGACTTTTGCACGTAATTTTCCTCAATTAATTGTCATTACGTCGAAACCGGAAGCACGAGCTTCAGGTCAGCAGTCGGTCAGAGGGTCCCAGAGACAACACGACACCATGGACGAAGAAAAGTGAATCGAGAGGTACTGAAATATATAACACTGCATGCATGACACCATAGTCTTTCTACACGGATATAGGCGGACAGAAGTTGGATAATTCACGCAGCTGTGTGGTTGGGACCAGCAGAGGGACCTTAGAGAAGTGAAGTGAGGTGTTGTTTATTGCTTTTCTCAGTCTATAACATGTTTTATGAGCGTGTGACATCGCTATTCTCATGAGAGCCGTGGCTCTCTGGGGATCAGCCCTCCCCCTTCCAGTGGGTTTTGAGATTCGGAGCAAGATCACGGCAAGATAGCGCGGCGTAGAAATTGGGGGTAATGCTCTCCTGAGAGCTACTGGACCCATGGGAGTCTTGTGACTTTTCATGGCTCTGCTGTTTGAGTTTCAGCATCTTGTAAATGTGTTTTGATAAAACATCCACAATATCAACACACATGCTAGTAACAATGTCTCTGACCCTGGGGTCCTGAGTCCCCATACTGAGGTTGGCCCAGTGCTCATTTGTGAGCTTTTTGAGGCTATTATTTATGGTTTGAAGAAGGGTCTCCTTGGCCAATGATGGTAACATCTGATCTGAACTTGAACTCCTCATAATCATGCTTTCCATAGAAATGACTCACCTTGGCCACACAGCCTGTATTTATGCACTCATCAGCATCAGCATTCAAATCTCAAGGGTGACTTGGACTTTGGCTCAAAACATCAAAGGAAATCTCTTGATCTTGATTGGGCAACTGAGCAGCCAATCAGAGTCCAAGAACCCTTTCCCATAGCAACTGTTGCTAGGTAAGTCTAGTCAGCCAACTGTTTCCACAGCAGAGTGGACTCTGCTGTGAGAAAAATTGCTGTGTTTACATGAGAACTTTAATTTCTCTTTAATTCCAAATAAAACTTAAATCCTCTTTAAAAAGATTTAAAATGACAACGTAAACACCTAATTCCAAATGAATTCCAAAGGAAGGCTGATCCTGAAGCAAACATGGGGCTCCACGCAAGCCCAGACAATTTATTTAAACAGAGCCTTGGAAGATTTGGAAGTAATCAAAGTGTGAATAGACGTAAGCATTAAAATGTGGACCTTTTTGACGCTGTAATGTCCAAGCTGTAGAAGGGGACAAAGACACTGAACTGGAATTTTTCTTCCGCTAGACGTAAATACATCACTACGTCACACCCGCTCCCTGTCCTCTGTAGTTCTATCTTGCCATTTTTTCATACATTTTTAAATGTATTTCTTTTGTTCAGGATGCTGGGTAATTATCAGTGTTACAGGTGTCTGTCGTAAGCCTATTGCTTTCATTTTGTCCATTGTGGTCCCCATGAGGCCTTGCTCCACAGTTTATTGAATCTGAATTTTACTTAACTTAGTTTGGTTTCTTTCTACACTTAGTTTATGTATTATTAGCCCTGGCTGGTATATACCACTTTTGTTTCAATTTAAATAATTGTTATTGTGCTATCTGCTATCAGATTAAAATAAAATAGTGTGGCAATAAATCTGGTATGCATTAAATCCAAGCACCTATAGAATCATGTCTAACTTCCTAGAGATTCCTTCACAACCTATTCCCAATCAATAGAAATTTAGTGCATCTTTAACACTTAATTTCCAATGATCTGATTGTCCTGTGAGGTTCTTATGCTCTGTAGTTCTTTTGTTTTCTTTTTGTCTTTATATATATATATATATATATATATATATATATATATATATATATATATATATATATATATATATATATATATATATATATCTCACGCTCTCACGCCTTTCTCCCGCTTATCCGTGGTCGGGGGGCAGCAGCTCAAGCAGGAAGCCCAGACTTCCTCTCCCCAGCCACCTCGCCCAGCTCTTCCCGGGATCTCGAGGTGTTCCCAGGCCAGCCGAGACATAGTCTCCAGCGTGTCCTGGTCTACCCCTGGGCCGCCTTCCGTGGGACGTGCCCGGAACACCTCACCAGGGAGGCGTCCAGGAGGCATCCGGACCAGATGCCCGAGCCACCTCATCTGGCTCCTCTCAACGCGTAGGAGCAGAGGCTCTACTCCGAGTTCCTCCCGAATGACCGAACTTCTCACCCTATCTCTAAGGGAGAGCCCAGCCACCCTGCGAAGGAAACCCATTTCGGCCGCTTGTACTCGTGATCTCAAAGCCGGTCACGACCCAGAGCTCGTGACCATATATGAGGATAGGGGTGAAGATCGATAAATCGAGAGCCGCCACGGCTCAGCTCCCTTTTTACCACGACAGACCGGTGCAGAGCCCGCATTACTGCTGACGCCGCACCGATCCGCCTATCGATCTCCCGATCCACCCTTCCTCCGCTCGTGAACAAGACCCCGAGATACTTAAACTCCTCCACTTGGGGCAGAATCTCTTCCCCAACTCGGAGGGAGCACTCCACCCTCTTCCGGGTGAGGACCATGGCCTCGGATTTGGAGGTGCTGATTCTCATCCCAGCCGCTTCACACTCAGCTGCGAACCGATCCAGTGAGAGCTGGAGGTCACGGTTCGACGAAGCCAACAGGACCACATCATCTGCAAAAAGCAGTGACCCGATCCTGAGGTCACCAAATCAGAACCCTCAACGCCTCTGACTGCGCCTAGAAATTCTGTCCATAAAAGTAATGAACAGAATCGGTGACAAAGGGCAGCCCTGGCGGAGTCCAACCCCCACTGGAAACGACTCAGATGTACTGCCGGCAATGCGAACCAGACTCTGACACCGGTCATACAGAGAACGGACAGCCCGTAACAGGAGCCCGCTACTCCCATACTCGAGCACCCCCACAAGATCCCACGAGGAACACGGTCGAATGCCTTCTCCAAGTCCACAAAGCACATGTGGACTGGTTGGGCAAACTCCCATGCACCCTCGAGGACCCTATGGAGAGTATAGAGTTGGTCCACAGTTCCACGACCAGGACGAAAACCACACTGCTCCTCCTGGATCCGAGGTTCAACAATCCGACGGACCTCCTCTCCAGTACCCCTGAATAAACCTTCCCGGGAGGCTGAGGAGTGTGATCCCCTGTAGTTGGAACACACCCTCCGTCCCCTTCTGAAAAGAGGAACCACCACCCCGTCTGCCAATCCAGTGGCACTGTCCCCGATGTCCACGCCGATGTTGCAAAGACGTCAACCAAGACAGCCCTACAACATCCAGGGCCTTGAGGAACTCCGGGCGGATCTCATCCACCCCCGAGCCTTGCCACCGAGGAGCTTGACCACCTCGCAACCTCAACTCCAGAGATAGAAGAGCCCACCACAGAGTCCCCAGGTCTGCTTCCGCACTGGAAGACGGCTGGTGGGATTGAGGAGGTCTCGGTATTCTTTCCACCGATCCAAAACATCCCGAAGTTGAGGTCAGCAGCGCACCATCCCCGTCATAGACAGTGTTGACGGTACACTGCTTCCCTCCTGAGACGCCGGATGGTGGTCCAGAATCTTCGGCCGACGGAAGTCGTTCTCCATGGCCTCCGAACTCCTCCCATGCCCGGTTTTTGCTTTAGCGACAACCGGTTGCATTCCGCTTGGCCAGCCGGTACCCGTCAGTTGCCTCCGAGTCCCACGGACCAAAAAGGCCCGATAGGACTCCTTCTTCAGCTTGACGGCATCCTCACCTCTGGTGTCCACCAGCAGGTTCGGGTATTGCCGCCACGACAGGCACCAACCACCTTACGGCCACAGCTCCGATTAGCCGCCTCCACAATAGAGGCCCGAACAAGGCCCACTCGACTCAATGTCCCCTGCCTCCCGCCACATGGTCGAATCCGCCCGGAGATGGGAGTTGAAACTCTTTCTGACAGGGACTCTGCCAGACGCTCCCAGCAGACCCGCACAACACGCTTTGGGTCTACCAGGTCTGACCGCATCCTCCCCACCATCGAGCCAACTCACCACCAGGTGGTGATCAGTTGACAGCTCCGCCTCTCTTCACCCGAGTGTTCAAAACATGTCGCAAGTCCGATGATACGACTACAAAGTCGATCATCGAACTGGGACCTAGGGTGACCTGGTGCCAAGTGCACATATGAACACCCTTATGCTTGAACATGGTGTTTGTTATGGACAATCTGTGACGGGCACAGAAGTCCAGTAACAGAACACCGCTGGTTCAGATCGGGGGCCGCTCTCCCAATCACACCTCCAAGTCACACCGTCCATTGCCGGCGATGTGAGCGTTGAAGTCCCCCAGCAGAACGAAGCGAATCCCCAGAAGGGGCACCCTCCAGCACCCCCTCCAGGGAATCCAAGAAGGGTGGAACTCTGAACTGTTGTTTGGTGCATAAGCACAAACAACAGTCAGGTTCCGCCCCCACCCGGCGGAGGGAGGCTACCCTCCTGCCTACCGGGGTAAACCCCAACGACAGGCCTCGAGCCTAGGGGAGACAAGAACTGCCACCCCAGCCCGACGCCTCACCACCAAGAACTCCAGAGAAGAAGAGAGTCCAACCCTCTCAAGAGGACTGGTTCCAGAGCCCACGCTTATGCCGAGGTGAGTCCGACTATATCTAGTCGGAACCGCCAACCTCGCGACCAGCTCCGGCTCCTTCCCCGATAGCGAGGTGACGCTCCACGCCCCTAGAGCTAGACGCTGCAGCCGAGGATCGGACCGCCAAGGTCCCCGCCTGCCGCCACCCAGCTCGTGACTGCACCCGACCACGGCCCCTCCCATGGGTGGTGGGTCCATGTGAGGGGGGTCCCACGCCTCTTCGGCTGGGCCCCTGTGGGCGAGGCCCGGCCACCAGGCGCTCGCCCGCGAGCCCCACCCCCAGGCCTGGCTCCCGTCGGGGGCCCCGGCGACCCACATCCCGGCAAGGCAGACCTGGATCCAATCTTCTTCTTCATCATAATGCTCTTCTGAGCGACGCTTTGTCTGGCCCCTCCCCAGGACCTGTTTGCCTTGGGTGACCCTACCAGGGCATTAAGCCCCCGACAACATAGCTCCTGGAGTCATCGGGGCACGCAAACCCTCCCACCACGATAAGGTGGTGGCTCATACATACATATATATATATATGTATGTATATCTATATATCTATATATATATATATATATATATATATATATATGGGTGATTGACGTTTAGTCAAATCCAAAGTGGAAAAAAATAGATTTCCAAAACATATGTCAATTGACACATAATTGTATTGCTCTATATGTGAGTAACTCAAAATTGAAAGTGTTCATTACAAATTTCTTATTTATTTTAGATTTTTTCCTCTTTTTTTGCATTGGAGTCCTAAAAGTTGTCCACCGGTGTGACAAGATTTTTTATATTGATATTTAATTCAGAGAATGTTTGCCAGAGAAGACAAATATGCATCATCCTTATCAATTTGCACTGATTATATATCCACATAAAAAGTAACCAAAAAAATAAATAAAATTATGTTATTACCCTACTATACAATGTAAACACAGGGATTTCACTGAAACGGTTGGGTTATATTCATTAAAATTAGTATGAAATCATACTAAAGATTCAATTCATCCTTATATGTGCATAGTGATGATATCATTATTATGCTGTCCAGCACTTTTTACATGAATGTGTGCATTAAAGTGCCTTTTCCACTCATATTTCAGTTTGTCACACCACAGGACATTCTGTCACACCATTGGACAAAAAGTGCTGTATGCCCGAACAAAGTGATGTTTCTTAATTTTTAAAGTCATTAACAATTCATTAAAATAAAGTTGTAACTTCAAGCTCAAATGTTTTTGTACAATAAGTCAGAAGAAGAAACAAACATTCCCACAAAAAGATTGGGAGCTATTGTAACATTTAGCAACACAACATGGACATGTAAACAAAATTGTCCAGGCTTATTCTCTTTCTCAAATTTATAATTTTACATATTAGAGAGTTATTTGGGGTTCTCTGTATTAAATTCTGTCATATTTTTAGTGCAATTCAAAGAAAAACATTTTTCAAATAGCCATACTTTTCACAGTTGATTTGCAGCATTTTTAAAAAATGATTTGGTCTGGAAGTGAAAAACTAAAATTCTTGCACTGCCTCTAATTCCCTAAATTATGGTGTTGCAGAGTAGGAAAAACTATGTTAATTATTCAAAAAGCTGTATCCTTATTATCAACAGAAAAATACAGACTGCATTAACAGGCATTACGCACACATGCCAATCCAACATGGCGAACCAACACAGAGAAACACAGCAAACTATCAACCGAAACAGAGACTCAGACAAGGCCTTAAAGGGACTGTGAAGAGAATCTATTACCGGCAACGTAAAAGACTCTGCTATTCCGATCTACCAGGCTATTGTTAGCTGTTGTTAGCACGCCCTGCGTAGTTGTTCACAAATATCACATGAAGAATGTGATTGTCACTATGGCAGCATTTTTGTAAATATAAGTCTAACAATACGATGTATACAGCTGATCTAGAGCGACACAGCCCAGTCAGAAGTGCAAATAAATGGATTATTACAGGAGCTAACTAACTGTTCACACTGGGGGCATCCATCTTCCATTGTCAGCTCGGGGGTGGCAAGGTTTCACCGAGTTCCCAGTAGGAAATTCAGACTTAGGGGGACGTTCCAGTTGCAGTTTCCTACTTGGAACTCAAAATTCCTACTTCTGACTACAACTGGAATGCACCACAAGATGTGTTCAATCCACAACATGTGTTTGTTGTGATGCTAATGAATGCAGCTCAGACAGAATTCTGCATTGCTTTACAACTTCTTCTTTCAACAACTTACAGGATGCAAAGCGACGAGGTAATGTATCTCTTTCTAGTTACGTAGCGGTAGTTTTTGATGTGTGACAACAAACAAATTTTGGAAAAATTAGTATCGTTGTTTTGTAGCCAGCTATATATGGCTACTTACAGCCCGGTGCTCTAAGAATAATATAAATTGAATAATATAAATTGAAAAAAATATAAATTTGTTCTCGTTTTAATTGTCTTGTTCCTGAAGTTGAGTATCCAGGCCAGTCTAGCCCTGTCCGATCCGACTGTGAAGCTAAGGAATAGCATTTATAGATAACCTATTTTGATGCTATAAAACTCATTTTAACGTGTGTATTTCCATCAGGCATTTATCTAAAAGTTAGACTTCTTTGTAATCACTTAGAAACTCCTCACAGTCTCTTTAAGTAAAAATCACACCTATGCAGACACACAGGTGAGTGAAACACATGAGATAAAGTAAACAGAGAAAGTAAAGCTAACTACAGAGGCTACACAAGGACAAAATATCAGGCATGGAAACGAGTCAGGGTTGCAAAAGGTGAGGAGGCTATGACCCCTCTAGGGGGGTCCATAAGAAAATTTAGAATATTTCATATTTAAAAGCATCAATGTGATGCATTTTGAGAGAAACATGAAGCAGAATTACAGGACAGCATGACTGCATAATAAACTATTCATCTATGCATGCTCACATTCTGGTCACATAATGAGTTTGGGAATTGGAAGAATAAGGCCCTTCACAGGGTTGATATTTTCACTTTTCAGATAAAACATACAGTGAAGTGGTGGATCTCTACAGCTCTGAGTAACATTCACCATGTTAAGTCATCATGACCAAGATCTCAGAAATATTAACCACTTTAATATGCTGAGTGAAAAA
The DNA here is from genome assembly GCA_036419115.1 of Scarus forsteni. Taxonomy (NCBI): domain Eukaryota; kingdom Metazoa; phylum Chordata; class Actinopteri; order Labriformes; family Labridae; genus Scarus; species Scarus forsteni. Next base: position 932,947 of record JAZDUH010000538.1, read on the forward strand.
ACATACAAAATATTTTTTTGTGCAAAGAGACAATGGAGGAAATGTTACAAACATTAAATAAGAAGAGCACTGGGAGATCACACATCCATAAATCTTAACGCACTATTTCCCATTATAACATGTAAGTTGTTTTTCTAGATAACTCAAGTCAAACGTTCATCATAGGACAACCCCCAAATTATCTGCTAAGATAACAAGACATGTCAAGATCCCAGGAGAACAGCTAATAATACTTGATAAAGCACAACAGAGTAAAAATTCAAATCTCAAGGGAAATTTGTCCGCTCAGGTCCTCTGAACACTGAAGACATTTTCACCACATTTTTATCTGATTTATACACCGTCCACTGAAAACAGCCCACTGTTGGGCCTCCAGCCACAGGTTGAGAACCACTGCACTTTGTCTCAAAGTGCTTTAAATGGCATTATAATAACATCCTCTCTCCTTAGACCCTCACATACACTGAGGAAAAACTCCATAAACAACCCTTTGTTGAGTGTTGTTAAAATGACAACGTAAACACCTAATTCCAAATGAATTCCCACAAACTCTCCCTGATCTTGTGTCACACTGGTGGACATAGCTGTCACACCAGTGGACATTTCAAAGATCAAGTACAGTTTGTGGGCTAGCTATATGAGAGACAGTCTTCAATCCTGGCTAGCAGTGTCAAGTTTACATTGTTTTCATTAGTCAATCAATATAAATTGTTCAACTTTTTTCGATCAGTACTTAAATTACGTCACCCCAAAGGACTACACAATGGATCCCATATCTAACAATGCATGGAAATAGCAAAATTATGAGAATATCTGAGACAGAACCCACCTTGTCTGTAGTTCATGTGCTCCATTGATGTCTACTGTACATCCTGGATGAATAAGGACCCCTCTCACTAAAAGGGTGCCCAAATTAAAGCCTGTTTTATATCTACAGAATCGCGTCACACCAGGTGGACACAAGTTTTGGGGACAAAATGTAATATGTCATAATTATTCTAAATGATTACCATATGACTTGTAATCTTCAGTTTCACAAAGTTAACACTACTATAATATGTATTCAGATATTTTACCGTATTTGGACATATTTTTAAATTAAATACAGTGGTTTTGAGAAGAGCAATGCTACTCAGGACTGTCACACCAGTGGACAAATGTCATGTTCAAAACAAAATATTTTCATATTTGAATTTTAATGCTCATTAACTACAGATGTATTTATTCTGGAAGTTTATACTGTATAGAAAAAATAGGGTTTTAATGAAGTATTACAAATTATTATATATATTTGACACTTATGTGACACAAATATATATTATATATATATATATATATATATATATATATATATATATATATATATATATATATATATATATATATATATATATATATATATATATATATATATATATATATGTATATATATATATATATGTGTGTGTGTATATATATATATATATATATATATATATATATATATATATATATATATATATATATATATATATATATATATATATATATATATATATATATATATATATATATATATGTATATACATATTTATATATATATATATATCTATATATTGCCTAAGTGGGCTAGCATCTTGCACTTTCTTGTTCTCTCTGCCAAAACTTCATGGGATTTAAAATAATAGTTTCAGTTAGTCGCATCAAATAAGGTTCTTGATAAACAAGTACATGAGATTTCAACGTTTACTGAAAATAATGAAGTGCATCTTATGTTTCTTGCTGTTGTTGTGTGGTGCATTAAAGGAGTGAGAATGGGTGGCAGATAATATAACTTCCAAACAGTGGGGAAAACCGCTCTTCAGATAAAATCAGAATAAATGTTGAATGAACCTATGTAGCCTACTAAAGTACTTTAGGCATTTGTACCATCTGAAGCATTTAAAATGTATTTATGTATCATATAATCAGTTTCAAAAGATTTATAAGTTTTGAAGATCATACATTTGTCTTACTGTATAACACTTTCTTCTAGAATATTTTAATGTTCTATCTGGTGAAACAAAAACATGGATTTAGCTCAAACCTTTTAATAATCTTTAAATGGAATTTAAAAAAAGAAAGATAATTGTTATTCTATCAGTGTTAACAGAGGCAAAAGATACCTAAATCTAAAAAAAAATGGTCATTTAAAACAATTATGCTTGTTTTGTTTTTAATTTTTGTATATTAGAAAAGACATCCAAAGACATGGCAAACATAAATTGTTTAGTAATAAAATGACAACATAATATGAACTAAAAACCATCATATTAATTAGATATGATGAAATATAAACACCAGATGTTTTGTTCTGTTTTCTATTGTGGTGTAGGGTTATTTTTTTGTAATCTTTTTCTGTTAAGTGTTAATCTAAACTAATTTTCTAATAAGTGGAAGTGAGGATGTGTTATAATGTACTTTGTTAATTATTGTAAAACAGGAGCAGAACATATTATTGCGTCTCTGTTCCTTTTCATGTAAGATTAGACTTTTCTGTCTTTTAGTTTTCATTCAACTTGGCAAGATAAGTATATTATCCATGTTGTTGTGAGGGGGGAAACTGATCTGCTTGTATATCAAATTCATGACTGATTGATTGGAAACACCCACAACCGTGCCAGGGAAAACTGCATCCTTAGATCTGTCCTTCCATAATAGGACTTTTTTTTTTTTGTTAGCATGGCTACTGGTGGGAAAATCGAAGTACTAGAAAACCCCCCCGTAAGATACACTCTTACTGATGTTACAGCCCAAATCTTGTTGGTCTTATTTGGGTTTTGTCAGAGTTTAAAGGTCTTTTTTTGGTTGTTGGCCTGTGGTAAAGTTGAACCATTCAAAGAAAACTCAACCCCCATACTCTCCTACTAAAATTTCTCAGAAATCCAGTTGAAGAAAGCCTTAACCTTGCTGGTCTCCTTTGGTTTGGCCAGGTGTATCTTCAAGCAACCAACTGTGTGGCTGATGGTGAACTGGTCCTTCTGCACCATTTTCCACCACAGGAGCCCCTTGCCAAAGTCCTTACAAAGCTGTTTGTAGACTTTGTCTAAGATTTTCTCTTTATGTGCTTTGCTAAGGTCACAGACTATCTCAGATCCCTTCATCTCTGCCCACAGTTGGTCTGTCAAAGTTGTGATGGCCTTGTCGTAGGCAATGGTAATCTGGCCACCTTTGACAAGCCGCCCAACTAAGCCAGTAATCAAAACCTGACATATGGTTTTCTTCCACATTAGCTTGTCCTGCTGGTCTGAGCCTGGCACACACTCATGAGAGTGTGAGAACGTATCCAAAGCCTCCTGGACCTTTGCTACTGCAACAGCAGCATAACCTGTCTTCTTTCTGTGCTCCTGTATCTGCTTGTTGAGCCAATTCCACATCATTTTCATCAACTTGTTCACCTCTAAGCGGATCAGACCCATGTGATACAGTTTCTGCTTCTTGTCCGAGGTGAGTTGATCAAAGATGAATTCTACAAGGCGCTGCTGTGTGAGATGGTACTTTCCACCAGTGATGTTTCTGGCCATTTTTCTGTACAGACACATTACATCTCTCCCCTTTCTGGTGGTCGTGTCCTCGATGAGGTCATTCCACAAAGCTGTCAACGCCACCAACAAAATTCTTCATAGATGTCTTCCTGTTCTTTCTGGCATACTTGTTTCCAAACTTGTTCCTTAGTTTAAGAAAGAATTTCAGGATTGCCCCTTTAGCAAATTTCCTCACAAAAAAGGTTTTGACTTGTCTTGTAATTTTTTTGATCATGGACTCTGACTTGGCTTGCCTCAACTGACTGTCAGTCTCAATAACCTCAGTTATCCTGCATGATACCTCCTGAAGATCGTCGTCTAGACTCTTCTGAATGACCTCCATCTCCTCTGGGGTAAGCTCCATGCCAGCCTGTAAAAAGCCAATGTCCTCTGCCTGTTCCTGCAGAATGGACTTAACATTGATGATTTCATCAATGCTTCCATCATCCTCTGAGAAGAAGGTCATTAAACTCAAGCTGCTGGACTCTGATGGGAATGAAATCTCTTTGGCCCATTTCTTCAGCACATTGATGATCCTTTTTGCCATAATCTTGAGTGGGAACATGAATTTCTTTGAGGCTGGCAGTTTGTGTGATTTACTCCCTGAGTTGATCCTCTGGGCTAACTCTTGTGCTACAAGTCCCATCACCTCCTTTGTGTTCCTGCAGCTGATGTCCTGCTCAACCCCCATGACCTCTTTAAGGGCCTGAGCAATACAGTTGCCCAGGCAGTCCTGGATCTCTTTCTCTGTTATGCTCTCCTGAGAGCTACTGGACCCATGGGAGTCTTGTGACTTTTCATGGCTCTGCTGTTTGACTTTCAGCATCTTGTAAATGTGTTTTGATAAAACATCCACAATATCAACACACATGCTAGTAACAATGTCTCTGACCCTGGGGTCCTGAGTCCCCATACTGAGGTTGGCCCAGTGCTCATTTGTGAGCTTTTTGAGGCTATTATTTATGGTTTGAAGAAGGGTCTCCTTGGCCAATGATGGTAACATCTGATCTGAACTTGAACTCCTCATAATCATGCTTTCCATAGAAATGACTCACCTTGGCCACACAGCCTGTATTTATGCACTCATCAGCATCAGCATTCAAATCTCAAGGGTGACTTGGACTTTGGCTCAAAACATCAAAGGAAATCTCTTGATCTTGATTGGGCAACTGACCAGCCAATCAGAGTCCAAGAACCCTTTCCCATAGCAACTGTTGCTAGGTAAGTCTAGTCAGCCAACTGTTTCCCACAGCAGAGTGGACTCTGCTGTGAGAAAAAATTGTTGCGTTTACATGAGAACTTTAATTTCTCTTTAATTCCAAATAAAACTTAAATCCTCTTTAAAAGATTTAAAATGACAAACCTAATTCCAAATGAATTCCAAATGAAGGCTGATCCTGAAGCAAACATGGGGCTCCACGCAAGCCCAGACAGTTTATTTATACAGAGCCTTGGAAGATTTGGAAGTAATCAAAGTGTGAATAGACGTAAGCATTAAAATGTGGACCTTTTTGGCTGTAACGTCCAAGTTGTACAAGGTTTCCCTGACAAAGACACTGAAGTGGAATTTTTCTTCCGGTAGACGTAAATACATCACTACGTCACACCCGCTCCCTGTCCTCTGTAGTTCTATCTTGCCATTTTTTTCATACATTTTTGAATTTATTTCTTTTTATTCAGGATGCTGGGTAATTATCAGTGTTACAGGTGTCTGTCGTAAGCCTATTGCTTTCATTTTGTCCATTGTGGTCCCCATGAGGCCTTGCTCCACAGTTTATTGAATCTGAATTTTACTTAACTTAGTTTGGTTTCTTTCTACACTTAGTTTATGTATTATTAGCCCTGGCTGGTATATACCATTTTTGTTTCAATTTAAATAATTGTTATTGTGCTATCTGCTATCAGATTAAAATAAAATAGTGTGGCAATAAATCTGGTATGCATTAAATCCAAGCACCTATAGAATCATGTCTAACTTCCTAGAGATTCCTTCACAACCTATTCCCAATCAATAGAAATTTAGTGCATCTTTAACACTTAATTTCCAATGATCTGATTGTCCTGTGAGGTTCTTATGCTCTGTAGTTCTTTTTTCTTTTTGTCTTTATATACTTATGTGTGTGTGTGTATATATATATATATATATATTTATATATATATATATATATATATATATATATATATATATATATATATATATATATATATATATATATATATATATATATATATATATATATATATATATATATATATATATATATATATATATATATATAATATATATATAACTACACACACATATATATATATATATATATATATATATATATATATATATATATATACATATATATATATATACATATATATATATATATATATATATATATATATATGTATAGACATTTTCCAGTTTATGTTGTATCGACACACTGAGAAAGTCCCTTCTCAAAAGTGAACTAGATATATAGACTTACTGCATGCTGGAGAAGATTATGCAGGAGCCAGATGTGGTTGGTTTGTGTAAGTGCAGGAAGGTCCCATGCCAGTGCCAAACTATTGACAGCTCCCCGCTCATCCTCTGTGAGAACCCTCTTCTCACCTTGTTCATCTTCAAGCTAAGCATTAGAAAGAACACATGGCAATCGCATTTTGTCACATTTTAAAAGAACTTATGATACATAAACATCATTTTAATGCAAGAGTTAAAGCCCAAAGTTTGAACTCAAAACACAAATGGCTAGATCCTACACAGACAAAGACAAACATAACTGTGGATCGAGATCAAACAATGAAAAATGACATTAATTAACTACTTACTACTACTGCAACTACCACTACTACTACTACTTCTCTGGTGGTCTTAGCAGTTGTATGGTCTCCCTGATATCTAAATCTGCCACATCCTCGAAGCTGATGGTTGCTGTCTGGGGTGGATTTTCACACAGCACATGTAGCACTGCTGGGCTAACACCTGTGAGCCGAGGGCCTCCATGAAGAAAAGAATGTCCAATCATTCTTCCTGCCATGACAAAGAAGTCATTCTGTGCCAACACTTTCGACGTGGAAGGGATTAGGTGGTCAAGTTGGCCTTCGAAGAGCATAGTACCACATGCATTTCCTAAAGGAAGATAAAACCATAGATAGATAAGTGTCCCATTGTTAAGATCAAGAGAAGAAAGGGTTCTGAAAAGGGTGTGTGCAGTTGTGCAATTTTAACCTGCTCATGGGAATTGCAGCTGATGTGATTCCATCATGCTTTGTTAAGGTTTTATTTACTTATCAATTATCCAATGGCAAAGGCATCTTTCAGCATGGAGGAAGGAAGAAATATAAATAACCTACCAAAATCAATAGTGAAACCATGCTGAACCTTGTGCATCACCATGCTAAAGAAGTGGCGGCTCACTCCATCTCCAATGGCTACATCTCCTGCAAACAAACAAACAAAAAACAGAAAAAAACATCAATGACTGATTTTCAAAATTAAAAAAATAGAAATATAGATCTAATACACACAAACTAAAAGATAGGAAGATAGGTGCCCCCTCTCCAGTATGCCTCAACTTGATCATCATATCAAGCTCAGAATCTATAACTTTGAGAAATCTTGGTTGATATTAGAGTACCTTGTAATTTTGCTTGAAAAGGCCTGGCCCAGTCTGTCTGACGAGCCTTATAGATGTTGAGAATAGTGCTTTCTTGCTCCTCTATATCCTCCCTGATGTCAATTTTTATTTTAAGTGTAGGCTCATCCTTTTTATTGTGCAGACATTGTTTTTTGCATTGATCTGCAGCTTGCTCTGGGTCCACAATGCTTTTCCAGTCTGTAAAGGTAAATACCATAGTCATGAGTCAGTCTGTTCTAGTAATTCAAACAAAACAAACAGGTAAAAAAAACCAGCAAACCTAAATCAGTGTTAACAGGTGTGGATGACGGTATGTCCTCCATCTGCAGGGCAGCTGAGGTATCAAGTGTTCCCTCAACAGAGACAGAAGCAATAGTGCTGCTCCTAGAAGCAGTGGCAAAATTTTCAATAATGACAGGTGAAATTAAGCACAAATAGAAAAGGAAACAAAAGGGCACACCAAAGTAGAATGGTTTAACATTGTTTTGTGGTTCCAATCCCCAATATAATCATGCACTGTCAGAGCCATTATATGACATTTTACCAATATTGTCTAATAACAGTCTTTTACAACAGTATTTTTTCTTTTTTTATATTTTTGCTTTTTTTAATATGCATTTATTACTATTCACCATTATATATATATATTTTTTATGAAATCCTTTCAGCTATACCTTTCTCCACAGGTGCTTGCATGGAGTTCGATGACTGTTACGGTGACCTGCTCACCACAAATGGGGCAAGTTCCCTAGGAGGCAAAAGGTTATAATATAAAACAATTTAAACTTTAAATTAAACCCTTAATGACAAATGCCCAGTAAGAGTTGCTGCAGGAATTACTGCAATCATCACCACTATTTTAAGCTAAATTTTTTCACCAAAAAGATTTTTTGTTTAGGCAACAAAATATTCCCACACAATTTTCATAGTCAAATGTCATTTTACCACCAAAACACGTGAGCTGTAAACAAAATTAAACAGACAGTAAATATGGGGCTACCAGGCTGCAGTAAAAAAAAAGGGGGTTGAAAAGAATAAGTGAGTTTAATAATTGATTGTGTTATAATGATATAAAGACCTAATATAATAATCACTATTAAATAGGATCATTATCAATATCTGTTGTGAAGGCAGTAATCCATCTTGTTAGCTGTTTACAATGACAACCTGTAAGTTCAACGTTATACTAAACATAATGCTATCCCTAACGTTAGTTTAATGGTCTTTTTGCCATCAGGCAAAAAACTTAACATGTGGTGTGACATTGCTAAATAGATTGGTGAAATTAAGAAATATCCTCAAGATTTACCTCTCAATCAAACAATGAATTTATAGATTTTGGTTTAACACCACAACACAAAGCACTGGGAGGGTGCATATTCTTCAAGAACAATTGTTATATACCACTCATTTATTAGAATGAAATTTATTCCACGGCAATACTGTCCATAATAACAGCTGAGTGTCTTTTTAAATCTTCATGCAGCTGTAACATGCACAGAAATGTGAGTATTACTTTTTTGCAATGAAATACAGCAACATCAAACTGAGACTTCAGTGAGTACTTACCTGAGAGACATTTTCAGAGTCCTCTCCATCAGACAAAATCTCCATGTCAGTGTCGCTTTTCTTCAAAACACATTGGACATTTTAAAAAGTGATGCTTTTTAAAATAGCCGTTTTCGATTGTATTAAAATTTATATATCCAACTGCAACATAATAAAGATTAATTTGTGTGTGTGTATGTGTGCGTGTGTGTGTGTGTGTGTGTGGAGGAAGCTGTTGCTACCAATGATTAGTAATTATTATTATCAGTAGTAGTATTAATTATTTTTACATGAGTAACTTACATGATCACAGGACTCAATATGGAACTGGAGCAGAGGCCCACATGTCATGCATGCATGTTTGGGCATGTTTTGGAACTCCTCGGCATCATAGGGCAGCGGAGTGGTGTCAATCCTCTCTTGGAGTGGAATTATGTAGATAACATTTTTTCCATTGTTTGATGATGTTTTTAAAATTTTTGCAGTGTAGCCTTCTGACCCCTGTGACAGTGGGGTTACATGCCGCCTTTTGAAAAGAGAAGGTTCGTATTCAATTTTACATTATTGTAAAATAATATCACATATAATAAATATATACACAAACTGCTTTGTAACATATTTTTACTTTGGATCAAACATTTTAATGGTCAATTAAAGTAATTGGGTCAAGTTGTAATTACAACATTACACTCATTGGTAAAGGTAACATTTGGTACATGTACATATATAACAAAGATAAAATAATCTTACCTGAAGCTTTTTGGAGAAGCCAGCCACCACAAAGATTCCTCATTTTTGGATAATTTTGAAGCAGTGTTCTGCTGATCTGTTAAATTAAGAAATACAGAACTGGAATGTAATGGAAGTTGACCATCGACAGGGTCATAAGCAGCTAACTGACTTATACACTTGGTGACTGAGGGGTGGTCCCTGTTAACAGACAGGCTTATGTTGCTCTGATTGCAGCTGATGTTTCTGTGCTATAACTGTGTTACAATAAACTGTGCATCCAGATTTGTTGTATATTTGAAAGCTTTACAGAATCAAAGAGGGAACATTATGGCTACCTGCCATCATTAGGCCACTGTATGGTCTGTTCCCGGTCAGGGCAGCTGACAGTAATATAATTCACTATGTTGTAAGTGGAACTCACATCTGCGTGGTTGGCATTGTCTAGAATATTGAGAGTCCTTCGACCCAGTCCGGCTAGGAGGAGGGCTACCTCATCTTTGGGGGTTTTATCTGTGTATTGCGATAACAGACAGAACTGTATCTCTGTGTGCTTGCACGCAGAGATATGGGGTGAATCTCCTCCTTTCCTCTTTCGCTTCTGGCCGTGGCTGGAGAACATGGAGGGGAAGCACCTTTTAATAAAGAGAGTAGACAGTTATTAGAGGTGCTCTACGGAACATTTTTATAAAAAAGTATAATTTTATACTGAACGTATAAAAAGGTCTACTACTAAGATGGTAGACATCACTCCATAACATGATCATGGCTTATCTACCTCAGAAATTTTCCGGACCTGGCAACCAAGCTCTGACTGCACTACGGCAGTGGCGTATCCAGGACATTTTTGCTGGGATGGCCAAGATGGGACACAAAGCTTGTGTGGGTTTACTCTGCCATAAATGCCATCGTAAAAGACGGTGTAAAAGGAATAACAAAACTTTTTTCAATTCAAGGAGAAATTAACCTTGTTCTCGTGTGGCTCACTGAGGAGGCACTTAACAGCTGCGTGCTCTCGCCTGCCGTGGTCTCCGTGGTGCTGGCAGAGCGCATGGATGCGCTTCAGGAAAATGCACTGTAGCACTGTTTAGGCTTTAAAAATGCACTAAATGATGTCGAGTACATTATGGAAGTTAGCCTCTCAGGACACTTGGATTACACTTGACGAGGAGTATGGAGGAATTTTACAAAGTTTTTGTGGACTCTTATGGACCTTTTTTGTTTTGGGCACTGTTCACCCCCATGAGGCCTATATGAATCTCAGTGGTAAGCAAAAACACCCTTGGATCTCCTACTGCATTTGCCATATTTAAAAAGTGCTCATTAGATGTACTCAGCATGAGGGTGAGTAGAAAATGAAGGCATATCACTCTGAGGGTGTAATATTACTTTAATTGTACATTGTAAAAATCAAACTTAAAAAATAATGACTCTCTGCTGAGAAGGCCCAGGCATCTTTGAATTATTGCTCTTTTCAATTCAAAGCTAGGTAAGCAGTCACTTACCTCTGCATCTCATTCTGTGGAGTTATTGGTCTGCCGGCTGCAATTCCTGAAGTCCCTGGGCTGACCCCAGAAATCCGAGGTGTGGTTCCAGAGGTCCCTGGGGTGATCCCAGAATTCCCAGAGGAGATCCCTGAAGTACCTGGGGCTATCCCTGGAATCTGAGGGGTGATCCGAGAAGTTCCTGGGGTGATCTCAGACGTCCCAGAGGAGATTCCTGAAGACCCTGGGGTTATCCCTGAAACCTGAGGGGTGACTCTTGAAGTCCCAGCGCCTGTTCTTCTGATTGAGGCCAAGAGCAAGCGCACTGCATTTTCAATGCTTGTGTCCTGGTGATGAAAGTTTGAAAACTGAATTAAATTAACAGTAATAAGAGTACCTGAAAAACTGTAATTCTTTGTTTTAGCAAGCTAATATCTTTTAAGTTTTATAATACACATTACACCTACCTGTGCTGAACCACTTGGATCCGTCATTTTTCTAGTAGAAAGGGGAGGAAAATACTAATAATCAGTTTAGTACATCATGCTAGCATGTTGCTAGTCTCGATGGTGCAGATGTAATCCTAACAGCTATGACTCTGTTATCAACTTGAGTTAGAGCCATTTTTAAAACTAGGCTTTAGTTATCATCATTGTAGTTCTTGTTTTGGACGGCTGGTCTGCTCTAATCTCTATAATGCGTATTTCCAAATGACTCAAATAACTTTGACATGGAAACATGGCTAATAACACAACGAAATTGCATAAATACACCCACGTTTTAATTTCTCAACTCAACGTCTTCATGAAAACAAACCCGCACGTCTGGCTGCGCTTTGAATAAAACAGACATTTTTCCTTTTTCTCCAAACTAATTTCTGTGGCTTCCTGATGAGATTGTGTAATTTATATGTCTTAAAAACTCACCTTTGCCGCCGAATTTACCGCTCGCAGGGTCGTACGTAGCCTTCCCCTTGACCTGGCCCGTGGGTAGCGTCCCTCCCTCCGTCCAATTGGCTGTGGGACGAAAATGACCGACCTCGGGATTGAATAAAACCCTCTGATTGGCTGGGCAGACAAAGCTTCTCTCTGACTGGCCGAAAAGTCTGTCAATCTCAGAGCGGGCCCACTTTTTGCTCATAGAATTTATGAATAGATCGTTTTGTAGTTTTGCACCAAATATCTCAGCGGAACTGGAGGTACAATTTCTGATTTGCACTTGTAGAAAACAGAGAATGTGTGACTCGTGAGGAGGATTCGAGTGGTTGTAAGTAAGTATTTATGTTTGTGTGTTAAATGACACAGCTATTTTCTTGGTTAATTATTTCACATAGTGATTGCACAAGTTCATGTTCAGATTTGCACGTATTCAAATTCTCACTGCAACTTCACTTCATACGATACAGGTGCACAAGTACGTTTTGCACCTAGTGCGCTGCAACAATAGGTGCAAAATGTGAGCGTGTCAGTGTTAAAATATGTGACTTGAAGAAAAGGATTTGTGCACCTGTGAATATGATTTGTGCACCTGAAATAACAATTTTGTTAATTTGTATTTTTGAGTTATATTTGTGTGAAGAAAAAAACTCGGCACATACAAGAAATTATTTTACAAGTACACAACTCATAGAGTGTGGGACATCAAATTAATTGATACACATACAAATTCAATGTTACAGGTGCTCAAACATTTTGCACCTGAAATACCTTCATACTGGGGTCCTGAGTCCCCATACTGAGGTTGGCCCAGTGCTCATTTGTGAGCTTTTTGAGGCTATTATTTATGGTTTGAAGAAGGGTCTCCTTGGCCAATGATGGTAACATCTGATCTGAACTTGAACTCCTCATAATCATGCTTTCCATAGAAATGACTCACCTTGGCCACACAGCCTGTATTTATGCACTCATCAGCATCAGCATTCAAATCTCAAGGGTGACTTGGACTTTGGCTCAAAACATCAAAGGAAATCTCTTGATCTTGATTGGGCAACTGACCAGCCAATCAGAGTCCAACAACCCTTTCCCATAGCAACTGTTGCTAGGTAAGTCTAGTCAGCCAACTGTTTCCACAGCAGAGTGGACTCTGCTGTGAGAAAAATTGCTGCGTTTACATGAGAACTTTAATTTCTCTTTAATTCCAAATAAAACTTAAATCCTCTTTAAAAGATTTAAAATGACAACGTAAACACCTAATTCCAAATGAATTCCAAATGAAGGCTGATCCTGAAGCAAACATGGGGCTCCATAAGCCCAGACAATTTATTTAAACAGAGCCTTGGAAGATTTGGAAGTAATCAAAGTGTGAATAGACGTAAGCATTAAAATGTGGACCTTTTTTGGCTGTAACGTCCAAGTTGTACAAGGTTTCTGACAAAGACACTGAACTGGAATTTTTCTTCCGGTAGAGCGTAAATACATCACTACGTCACACCGCTCCCTGTCCTCTGTAGTTCTATCTTGCCATTTTTTCATACATTTTTAAATGTATTTCTTTTTATTCAGGATGCTGGGTAATTATCAGTGTTACAGGTGTCTGTCGTAAGCCTATTGCTTTCATTTTGTCCATTGTGGTCCCCATGAGGCTTTGCTCCACAGTTTATTGAATCTGAATTTTACTTAACTTAGTTTAACACAGAGGCAGCAGAGAAAGCCTCTAGGTGGCTCTGGATAAAGAGAGCAGATCCGTGGCTCAATGCTGCTGGGGCACAAGCTGAGGCGTCATGAACCTCAGCTGGGCCACCTGAGAGAGGGTGTCTGATGTTCGAAAGGCCCGAAACACCCAATGACCTCAGGTCCATCACTGATGATGTGCCTCAGCTATGCATCAGAAGATGTTTCACTACAACTGTCATCCTGGAGAAACCAGTGACTACCAGGAACAGTCTGGTTGACAACCAAGAATAGTTTGGAGACAGCTGGAGAGACAGATGGCAGCTCGGAAAGACGGCAACCGGGGCGGCATGGGTCAGCAGCCCTAACCGCACCTCCTGTGAAGGAGGACCCAAAACAAGCTACGGAACAAAGAAACCCCCCCAGGGGGACCCGAGAGGGGGGAGGATGAGGACCCCAGCCGCACGGACTCAAGGTTAACGAACAACAGCAATGGACAGACGTTGACAAATAAAGAGTGCTTGTGCGGAAAGATCTGCAAGAATGAGAAGGGCTTGAAGATCCATCAAACAAAGATGAAATGCAAGGAGCGACTGCGAGCACCACAATGCACAGGTTTAGTACCTGGTGAGACAGAGGAGGAGCCGGGCCCGGAAGCACCCCACAGTGCCCAGAGCCTCCAAGTGGTGCAAACAGTCCCTTTGAGCAGGCAGTCCGAGAAGAGAAGGATCAGATGGCCCCAAGCCTCTAAAACAGCAGAGTGGCAGAAGTTTGACGAGGATGCAGACAAGGTGCTGGAAGTAACAGCCAAAGGAGATGTCGAGAGGAATCTCCAGACTATGACAATCATCATAGTCAGTATGGCTGCTGAGAGGTTTGGTGTTGAGGAGGAAAGATCAGCCAAGCAGCCTTACTTCAAGAACCAGAGGGCAGTTAAAATCCACAACATCAGGAAAGAACTGAAAGCCTTGAAGAAACAGCTCAAGGCAGCCAGTCTAGAAGAGCATGCACCACTGGCAGAGATCCGTCTCATGCTCAGGAAGAGGCTCCTAACCCTCGCCATGAGCAGAACATCACAGGAGCACGAAGGGAGAGGGCTAGAAAAGCGGGCTGCCTTCATCAACAACCCATTGGCTTCATGAAGGAGCTCCTCGGACAGAAGCGCAGTGGGCCTGGCCTGTTCAAGGAGGAGGTCGACAAACACCTCCATGACACATTCAGTGACCCCACCCGAGACCAAGAGCTAGGACAGTGCAAGGCTCTTATAAGACCACGAGAGCCTGCTGAGGACTTGATCAGAGGGAGCCACTCCTGAAAGAAGTCCAGGAGGTGGTCGGAAAGCAAGGTCCAGGTCAGCACCAGGACCAAGCGGAACATCCTACAAGGTCTATAAGCGCTGTCCCAAGTTGCTACATCGGCTCTGGAAGATCTTGAGGGTCATCTGGAGAAGAGGGAAAACAGCACAGCAGTGGCGCTTTGCAGAGGGTGTTTGGATTCCTAAAGAGGAGGACTCCAGGACAATCAGCCAGTTCAGAATAATCTCACTGCTCAGTGTTGAAGGGAAGATTTTCTTCAGTATTGTAGCTAAGCGACTGGCTGATTTCTTCCTCAAGAATGGGTACATCGACACCTCCGTGCAGAAGGGTGGCATTCCCGGCGTACCAGGGTGCTTGGAGCACACAGGTGTCGTCACACAGCTCCTCAGAGAGGCAAGGGAGAACAAGGGCAACCTGGTGGTGCTGTGGTTAGATCTGGCCAATGCCTACGGCTCAATGCCCCACAAGTTGGTCCTCGAAACACTGGAGAGGCACCATGTTCCAGCTACAGTAAGAGAGCTCATTCTGGATTACTACGGTGATTTCAGCCTGAGGGTCTCAGCAGGAGGAACAACATCTGAGTGGCACAGATTGGAGGTGGGAATCATCACAGGCTGCACCATCTCAGTGATCCTGTTTGCTCTGGCGATGAACATGTTGGTGAAATCAATGGCCAATACGTGCCTTCATGGACGACTTGACAGTGACCACAGAGTCAGTGCCTGGAAGCAGATGGATCTTGACAGGGCTGGAGAGGCTAATGACATGGGCCAGGATGTCATTCAAGCCAATGAAGTCAAGATCCTTGGTCTTGAGGAAGGGCAGAGTAACAGACAAGTTCCGCTTCTCCATCGCAGGAACACAAATCCCTACCATCTCTGAGAAGCCTATAAAGAGCTTGGGGAAGTTCTTTGACAGCAGCCTCAAGGATTCAGCCTCCATTAAGAACACCTGTGAGGAACTAGAGGGATGGCTGAAGGATGTTGACAAGACGGGCCTTCCAGGCAAATTTAAGGCATGGGTGTACCAGCACGGGATTCTGCCAAGGATACTATGGCCTTTGCTTCTCTATGAGTTCCCGATCACAACCATCATGGATCTGGAAAAGAGAGTCAGTTGCTACTTGAGGAGATGGTTAGGACTGCCGAGGAGCTTGAGCAACATCGCCCTCTATGGAAACACCTGCAAACTGACACTCCCCTTGAAATCCATTGAGGAGGAGTTTAAGGTCCTGCGTGCAAGGGAGGTGTTGCAATTCCGCGAATCAACGGATCCAAAAGTATCTGGGGCAGGAGTAGCAGTCAAGACTGGCAGAAAATGGAGAGCAGAGGCTGCAGTGGACCAAGCAGAGTCCCGGCTACGTCACAGAGTCCTGGTGGGAACGGTGGCCAGAGGAAGGGCTGGACTAGGAACCAGAGCAACCCCCCGGTTTGACAAGGCTCGGGGGAAGGAGCGGAGGCAACTAGTCCAGAATGAGGTGAGAGCAGTGGTGGAGGAGGAGAGATCCAGCAGAGCAGTGGGGATGAGACAGCAAGGCGCCTGGGGCGAGATGGGAGCAAGTCGCGAGAGGAAGATCACATGGACTGACCTCTGGCGGGCAGAGCCACACCGCATTAAGTTCTTAGTCCAGGCTGTCTATGATGTACTCCCCAGCCCTTCCAACTTGCACTGCTGGGGATTGGTCGATACACCAGCATGCCCCCTTTGCCAGAGAAAGGGGACCCTCGAGCACATAATGAGTTGCTGCCCAAAAGCTCTGGGGGAAGGCCGCTACAGATGGCGTCACGACCAGGTGCTCAAGACCATCGCAGAGAGCATCTGCAATGGCATCACCAGCTGTCGAAGGTCAAAACCCACGAAGAAATCCATCAACTTCGTCAGAGCTGGGGAGAGGCCAAGAACAACATCAAGAGGCATCCGGGCTTCTCTACACTGCACGGGACTGGCAGCTGTCCATGGACTTGGGCAGCCAACTCAAGTTCCCCCAGCATGTTGCTAAAACCACCCTCAGACCTGACATCATTTTGGTGTCAGAGGCAACAAAGAACATCATCATGCTGGAGCTCACTGTGCCGTGGGAAGAGCGAATGGAGGAGGCCTTTGAGTGGAAGAGGGAGAAATCACGACAGCCTAGTCAGCGACTGCCACAGACAAGGCTGGAAGGCTAGGTGCCTGCCCGGTGG
>JAZDUH010000539.1:7500-212500 GCA_036419115.1 Scarus forsteni
ACTAAGTTAAATGAAAAGCCCAACCCTAATATTAAACTAAACTAATTATAACCCTACCCCAAGTTCTTAACCCTAAACCTACCCCAGGGACATTAAAGACAATTTGGACTACTTAAACTAAACTAAGTTAAATGAAAACCCAACCCTAATATTAAACTAAACTAAGTTAATACTAAACCCCAACACAATTGATTTAAACTAAACTAAGTTAAAAACTAAATATAATGATAAACTAAACCCAGTTAACCCTAAAACCCAAATACACTAAACTAAGTTTATACTAAAACCCCAACATATTTGATTTAAACTAAACTAAGTTAAACTAAATATAATTAAAACCCCAATAGTATTTAATTAAACTAAACTAAGTTAATATTAAACCCTAACTCTAATCTATTTATACTAAATATAAGTAAATTCAAAACCCAAATAACTAAACCTAATGACAGGAGGCAATTAGAAACCCAAATACTAAATTAAGCCCTCCCACTCGATATATATAATCAGCACAAGGTACAAAGCTCAGTTAGTTGGACAACGGACGCGGGCCAGTTAAAAGGAAAAGCACAAGAAAGTAAGGGCAGAAAGTGACAGAAAGCTAGAAAAGCAACAAAGAGAAGAACAAGCAAAGACAGAAAAGCCAAGGGGGTGCCATAAAACAAAGAAGTAACAAAGGGGGAACAAAGAAACAAGAAGACAAAGATAAAGACAAAGAAATAAAGAAACAGAAAAGGCTCAGGACCGCCTGATGAAGACCCAGTAAAGTCAAACGTCATGAACTAATCCTGCAGCCGAAACTCAAGAAAGAGGGAGAGAAAAGACAAAGAGTGAAGACAAGACAAAGAAAAGACAAATGGACGTCACGGTTACCCGAAAAGAAACAGAAAGACAAAACGGCAAACGACACAGACAAAGACAGGTCCAACTAGGTGAAGTTCACCAATTTTCAAGGCCCACTTATGGCGGACCACAAACAAAACAAAACAAAAAAATATATATACATAACTAAAACTAATTTTAGTAATGGGCTGTCAGGACCCCACTGTCCTAGGCCCGTGCATCTCCTGGGTCCCTAGTGGATCCCAGGTTCCTATCCCACAACCTAACCGGCCAGTGCCAGGCTGTGGGGACCTGGCAGCCTTCTAACCCTAAATTGAGGAACCCTAACCCTAACCCTAGTTCTGGGACATTTAATTATAACCCTACCCCAAGCTCTTAACCCTAAACCTACCCCAGGGACATTAAGGACAATTTGGACTACTTAAACTAAACTAAGTTAAATGAAAAGCCCAACCCTAATATTAAACTAAACTAATTATAACCCTACCCCAAGTTCTTAACCCTAAACCTACCCCAGGGACATTAAAGACAATTTGGACTACTTAAACTAAACTAAGTTAAATGAAAACCCAACCCTAATATTAAACTAAACTAAGTTAATACTAAACCCCAACACAATTGATTTAAACTAAACTAAGTTAAAAACTAAATATAATGATAAACTAAACCCAGTTAACCCTAAAACCCAAATATACTAAACTAAGTTTATACTAAACCCCAACATATTTGATTTAAACTAAACTAAGTTAAACTAAATATAATTAAAACCCCAATAGTATTTAATTAAACTAAACTAAGTTAATATTAAACCCTAACTCTAATCTATTTATACTAAATATAAGTAAATTCAAAACCCAAATAAGTAAACCTAATCCCAGGACACAATTAGAAACCCAAATACTAAATTAAGCCGCTCCCACTCGATATATAATCAGGACAAGGTACAAGGCTCAGTTAGTTGGAAAAGGGACGGAGGCCAGTTAAAAGGAAAAGCACAAGAAAGTAAGGGCAGAAAGTGACAGAAAGCTAGAAAAGCAACAAAGAGAAGAACAAGCAAAGACAGAAAAGCCAAGGGGGTGCCATAAAACAAAGAAGTAACAAAGGGGGAACAAAGAAACAAGAAGACAAAGATAAAGACAAAGAAATAAAGAAACAGAAAAGGCTCAGGACCGCCTGATGAAGACCCAGTAAAGTCGAAACGTCGCGAACGAATCCTGCAGCCGAAACTCAAGAAAGAGGGAGAGAAAAGACAAAGAGTGAAGACAAGACAAAGAAAAGACAAATGGACGTCACGGTTACCCGAAAAGAAACAGAAAGACAAAACGGCAAACGACACAGACAAAGACAGGTCCAACTAGGTGAAGTTCACCAATTTTCAAGGCCCACGTATGGCGGACCACAAACAAAACAAAACAAAAAAATATATATATAACTAAAACTAATTTTAGTAATGGGCTGTCAGGACCCCACTGTCCTAGGCCCGTGCATCTCCTGGGTCCCTAGTGGATCCCAGGTTCCTATCCCACAACCTAACCGGCCAGTGCCAGGCTGTGGGGACCTGGCAGCCTTCTCTAACCCTAAATTGAGGAACCCTAACCCTAACCCTAGTTCTGGGACATTTAATTATAACCCTACCCCAAGTTCTTAACCCTAAACCTACCCCAGGGACATTAAAGACAATTTGGACTACTTAAACTAAACTAAGTTAAATGAAAACCCAACCCTAATATTAAACTAAACTAATTATAACCCTACCCCAAGTTCTTAACCCTAAACCTACCCCAGGACATTAAAGACAATTTGGACTACTTAAACTAAACTAAGTTAAAGGAAAACCCAACCCTAATATTAAACTAAACTAAGTTAATACTAAACCCCAACACAATTGATTTAAACTAAACTAAGTTAAAAACTAAATATAATGATAAACTAAACCCAGTTAACCCTAAAACCCAAATACACTAAACTAAGTTTATACTAAAACCCCAACATATTTGATTTAAACTAAACTAAGTTAAACTAAATATAATTAAAACCCCAATAGTATTTAATTAAACTAAACTAAGTTAATATTAAACCCTAACTCTAATCTATTTATACTAAATATAAGTAAATTCAAAACCCAAATAAGTAAACCTAATCCCAGGACACAATTAGAAACCCAAATACTAAATTAAGCCCCTCCCACTCGATATATAATCAGCACAAGGTACAAAGCTCAGTTAGTTGGACAACGGACGCGGGCCAGTTAAAAGGAAAAGCACAAGAAAGTAAGGGCAGAAAGTGACAGAAAGCTAGAAAAGCAACAAAGAGAAGAACAAGCAAAGACAGAAAAGCCAAGGGGGTGCCATAAAACAAAGAAGTAACAAAGGGGGAACAAAGAAACAAGAAGACAAAGATAAAGACAAAGAAATAAAGAAACAGAAAAGGCTCAGGACCGCCTGATGAAGACTCCAGTAAAGTCAAACGTCATGAACGAATCCTGCAGCCAAACTCAAGAAAGAGGGAGAGAAAAGACAAAGAGTGAAGACAAGACAAAGAAAAGACAAATGGACGCCACGGTTAAAAGAAACAGAAAGACAAAACGGCAAACGACACAGACAAAGACAGGTCCAACTAGGTGAAGTTCACTAATTTTCAAGGCCCACGTATGGCGGACCACAAACAAAACAAAACAAAAAATATATATATATACATAACTAAAACTAATTTTAGTAATGGGCTGTCAGGACCCCACTGTCCTAGGCCGTGCATCTCCTGGGTCCCTAGTGGATCCCAGGTTCCTATCCCACAACCTAACCGCCAGTGCCAGGCTGTGGGGACCTGGCAGCCTTCTAACCCTAAATTGAGGAACCCTAACCCTAACCCTAGTTCTGGGACATTTAATTATAACCCTACCCCAAGTTCTTAACCCTAAACCTACCCCTAGGACATTAAAGTCAATTTGGACTACTTAAACTAAACTAAGTTAAATGAAAACCCAACCCTAATATTAAACTAAACTAATTATAACCCTACCCCAAGTTCTTAACCCTAAACCTACCCCAGGGACATTAAAGACAATTTGGACTACTTAAACTAAACTAAGTTAAATGAAAACCCAACCCTAATATTAAACTAAACTAAGTTAATACTAAACCCCAACACAATTGATTTAAACTAAACTAAGTTAAAAACTAAATATAATGATAAACTAAACCCAGTTAACCCTAAAACCCAAATACACTAAACTAAGTTTATACTAAACCCCAACATATTTGATTTAAACTAAACTAAGTTAAACTAAATATAATTAAAACCCCAATAGTATTTAATTAAACTAAACTAAGTTAATATTAAACCCTAACTCTAATCTATTTATACTAAATATAAGTAAATTCAAAACCCAAATAACTAAACCTAATCCCAGGACGCAATTAGAAACCCAAATACTAAATTAAGCCCTCCCACTCGATATATAATCAGCACAAGGTACAAAGCTCAGTTAGTTGGACAACGGACGGGCCAGTTAAAAGGAAAAGCACAAGAAAGTAAGGGCAGAAAGTGACAGAAAGCTAGAAAAGCAACAAAGAGAAGAACAAGCAAAGACAGAAAAGCCAAGGGGGTGCCATAAAACAAAGAAGTAACAAAGGGGAACAAAGAAACAAGAAGACAAAGATAAAGACAAAGAAATAAAGAAACAGAAAAGGCTCAGGACCGCCTGATGAAGACCCAGTAAAGTCGAAACGTCATGAATCTAATCCTGCAGCCGAAACTCAAGAAAGAGGGAGAGAAAAGACAAAGAGTGAAGACAAGACAAAGAAAAGACAATGGACGCCACGGTTACCCGAAAAGAAACAGAAAGACAAACGCAAACGACACAGACAAAGACAGGTCCAACTAGGTGAAGTTCACTAATTTTCAAGGCCCACGTATGGCGGACCACAAACAAAACAAAACAAAAAAATATATATATATACATAACTAAAACTAATTTTAGTAATGGGCTGTCAGGACCCCACTGTCCTAGGTCTGCATCTCCTGGGTCCCTAGTGGATCCCAGGTTCCTATCCCACAACCTAACCGGCCAGTGCCAGGCTGTGGGGACCTGGCAGCCTTCTCTAACCCTAAATTGAGGAACCCTAACCCTAACCCTAGTTCTGGGACATTTAATTATAACCCTACCCCAAGTTCTAACCCTAAACCTACCCCAGGGACATTAAAGACAATTTGGACTACTTAAACTAAACTAAGTTAAATGAAAACCCAACCCTAATATTAAACTAAACTAATTATAACCCTACCCCAAGTTCTTAACCCTAAACCTACCCCAGGGACATTAAAGACAATTTGGACTACTTAAACTAAACTAAGTTAAATGAAAACCCAACCCTAATATTAAACTAAACTAAGTTAATACTAAACCCCAACACAATTGATTTAAACTAAACTAAGTTAAAAACTAAATATAATGATAAACTAAACCCAGTTAACCCTAAAACCCAAATACACTAAACTAAGTTTATACTAAAACCCCAACATATTTGATTTAAACTAAACTAAGTTAAACTAAATATAATTAAAACCCCAATAGTATTTAATTAAACTAAACTAAGTTAATATTAAACCCTAACTCTAATCTATTTATACTAAATATAAGTAAATTCAAAACCCAAATAACTAAACCTAATCCCAGGACGCAATTAGAAACCCAAATACTAAATTAAGCCCCTCCCACTCGATATATAATCAGCACAAGGTACAAAGCTCAGTTAGTTGGACAACGGACGCGGCCAGTTAAAAGGAAAAGCACAAGAAAGTAAGGGCAGAAAGTGACAGAAAGCTAGAAAAGCAACAAAGAGAAGAACAAGCAAAGACAGAAAAGCCAAGGGGGTGCCATAAAACAAAGAAGTA
Organism: Scarus forsteni; assembly: GCA_036419115.1. NCBI lineage: Eukaryota > Metazoa > Chordata > Actinopteri > Labriformes > Labridae > Scarus > Scarus forsteni. The sequence goes on from JAZDUH010000539.1 coordinate 13,234, forward strand.
ACAAAGGGGGAACAAAGAAACAAGAAGACAAAGATAAAGACAAAGAAATAAAGAAACAGAAAAGGCTCAGGACCGCCTGATGAAGACCCAGTAAAGTTTAAACGCCGCGAATCTAATCCTGCAGCCGAAACTCAAGAAAGAGGGAGAGAAAAGACAAAGAGTGAAGACAAGACAAAGAAAAGACAAATGGACGCCACGGTTAAAAAGAAACAGAAAGACAAAACGGCAAACGACACAGACAAAGACAGGTCCAACTAGGTGAAGTTCACCAATTTTCAAGGCCCACTTATGGCGGACCACAAACAAAACAAAACAAAAAAACTATATATATAACTAAAAGTAATTTTAGTAATGGGCTGTCAGGACCCCACTGTCCTAGGTCTGCATCTCCTGGGTCCCTAGTGGATCCCAGGTTCCTATCCCACAACCTAACCGCCAGTGCCAGGCTGTGGGGACCTGGCAGCCTTCTAACCCTAAATTGAGGAACCCTAACCCTAACCCTAGTTCTGGGACATTTAATTATAACCCTACCCCAAGTTCTTAACCCTAAACCTACCCCAGGGACATTAAAGACAATTTGGACTACTTAAACTAAACTAAGTTAAATGAAAACCCAACCCTAATATTAAACTAAACTAATTATAACCCTACCCCAAGTTCTTAACCCTAAACCTACCCCAGGGACATTAAAGACAATTTGGACTACTTAAACTAAACTAAGTTAAATGAAAACCCAACCCTAATATTAAACTAAACTAAGTTAATACTAAACCCCAACAAACTTGATTTAAACTAAACTAAGTTAAAAACTAAATATAATGATAAACTAAACCCAGTTAACCCTAAAACCCAAATACACTAAACTAAGTTTATACTAAACCCCAACATATTTGATTTAAACTAAACTAAGTTAAACTAAATATAATTAAAACCCCAATAGTATTTAATTAAACTAAACTAAGTTAATATTAAACCCTAACTCTAATCTATTTATACTAAATATAAGTAAATTCAAAACCCAAATAACTAAACCTAATCCCAGGACGCAATTAGAAACCCAAATACTAAATTAAGCCCCTCCCACTCGATATATAATCAGCACAAGGTACAAAGCTCAGTTAGTTGGACAACGGACGCGGGCCAGTTAAAAGGAAAAGCACAAGAAAGTAAGGGCAGAAAGTGACAGAAAGCTAGAAAAGCAACAAAGAGAAGAACAAGCAAAGACAGAAAAGCCAAGGGGGTGCCATAAAACAAAGAAGTAACAAAGGGGGAACAAAGAAACAAGAAGACAAAGATAAAGACAAAGAAATAAAGAAACAGAAAAGGCTCAGGACCGCCTGATGAAGACCCAGTAAAGTCGAAACGTCGCGAACGAATCCTGCAGCCGAAACTCAAGAAAGAGGGAGAGAAAAGACAAAGAGTGAAGACAAGACAAAGAAAAGACAAATGGACGTCACGGTTACCCGAAAAGAAACAGAAAGACAAAACGGCAAACGACACAGACAAAGACAGGTCCAACTAGGTGAAGTTCACCAATTTTCAAGGCCCACTTATGGCGGACCACAAACAAAACAAAACAAAAAAATATATATATAACTAAAACTAATTTTAGTAATGGGCTGTCAGGACCCCACTGTCCTAGGTCTGCATCTCCTGGGTCCCTAGTGGATCCCAGGTTCCTATCCCACAACCTAACCGGCCAGTGCCAGGCTGTGGGTACCTGGCAGCCTTCTCTAACCCTAAGTTGAGGAACCCTAACCCTAACCCTAGTTCTGGGACATTTAATTATAACCCTACCCCAAGTTCTTAACCCTAAACCTACCCCAGGGACATTAAAGACAATTTGGACTACTTAAACTAAACTAAGTTAAATGAAAACCCAACCCTAATATTAAACTAAACTAATTATAACCCTACCCCAAGTTCTTAACCCTAAACCTACCCCAGGGACATTAAAGACAATTTGGACTACTTAAACTAAACTAAGTTAAATGAAAACCCAACCCTAATATTAAACTAAACTAAGTTAATACTAAACCCCAACACAATTGATTTAAACTAAACTAAGTTAAAAACTAAATATAATGATAAACTAAACCCAGTTAACCCTAAAACCCAAATACACTAAACTAAGTTTATACTAAAACCCCAACATATTTGATTTAAACTAAACTAAGTTAAACTAAATATAATTAAAACCCCAATAGTATTTAATTAAACTAAACTAAGTTAATATTAAACCCTAACTCTAATCTATTTATACTAAATATAAGTAAATTCAAAACCCAAATAACTAAACCTAATCCCAGGACGCAATTAGAAACCCAAATACTAAATTAAGCCCCTCCCACTCGATATATAATCAGCACAAGGTACAAAGCTCAGTTAGTTGGACAACGGACGGGCCAGTTAAAAGGAAAAGCACAAGAAAGTAAGGGCAGAAAGTGACAGAAAGCTAGAAAAGCAACAAAGAGAAGAACAAGCAAAGACAGAAAAGCCAAGGGGGTGCCATAAAACAAAGAAGTAACAAAGGGGGAACAAAGAAACAAGAAGACAAAGATAAAGACAAAGAAATAAAGAAACAGAAAAGGCTCAGGACCGCCTGATGAAGACCCAGTAAAGTCAAAACGCCGCATGAATCTAATCCTGCAGCCAAAACTCAAGAAAGAGGGAGAGAAAAGACAAAGAGTGAAGACAAGACAAAGAAAAGACAAATGGACGTCACGGTTACCCGAAAAGAAACAGAAAGACAAAACGGCAAACGACACAGACAAAGACAGGTCCAACTAGGTGAAGTTCACCAATTTTCAAGGCCCACGTATGGCGGACCACAAACAAAACAAAACAAAAAATATATATATATACATAACTAAAACTAATTTTAGTAATGGGCTGTCAGGACCCCACTGTCCTAGGGTCGTGCATCTCCTGGGTCCCTAGTGGATCCCAGGTTCCTATCCCACAACCTAACCGGCCAGTGCCAGGCTGTGGGGACCTGGCAGCCTTCTAACCCTAAATTGAGGAACCCTAACCCTAACCCTAGTTCTGGGACATTTAATTATAACCCTACCCCAAGTTCTTAACCCTAAACCTACCCCAGGGACATTAAAGACAATTTGGACTACTTAAACTAAACTAAGTTAAATGAAAACCCAACCCTAATATTAAACTAAACTAATTATAACCCTACCCCAAGTTCTTAACCCTAAACCTACCCCAGGGACATTAAAGACAATTTGGACTACTTAAACTAAACTAAGTTAAATGAAAACCCAACCCTAATATTAAACTAAACTAAGTTAATACTAAACCCCAACACAATTGATTTAAACTAAACTAAGTTAAAAACTAAATATAATGATAAACTAAACCCAGTTAACCCTAAAACCCAAATACACTAAACTAAGTTTATACTAAAACCCCAACATATTTGATTTAAACTAAACTAAGTTAAACTAAATATAATTAAAACCCCAATAGTATTTAATTAAACTAAACTAAGTTAATATTAAACCCTAACTCTAATCTATTTATACTAAATATAAGTAAATTCAAAACCCAAATAACTAAACCTAATCCCAGGACGCAATTAGAAACCCAAATACTAAATTAAGCCCCTCCCACTCGATATATAATCAGCACAAGGTACAAAGCTCAGTTAGTTGGACAACGGACGCGGCCAGTTAAAAGGAAAAGCACAAGAAAGTAAGGGCAGTAAGTGACAGAAAGCTAGAAAAGCAACAAAGAGAAGAACAAGCAAACACAGAAAAGCCAAGGGGGTGCCATAAAACAAAGAAGTAACAAAGGGGGAACAAAGAAACAAGAAGACAAAGATAAAGACAAAGAAATAAAGAAACAGAAAAGGCTCAGGACCGCCTGATGAAGACCCAGTAAAGTCGAAACGTCGCGAACGAATCCTGCAGCCGAAACTCAAGAAAGAGGGAGAGAAAAGACAAAGAGTGAAGACAAGACAAAGAAAAGACAAATGGACGTCACGGTTACCCGAAAAGAAACAGAAAGACAAAACGGCAAACGACACAGACAAAGACAGGTCCAACTAGGTGAAGTTCACCAATTTTCAAGGCCCACGTATGGCGGACCACAAACAAAACAAAACAAAAAAATATATATATATACATAACTAAAACTAATTTTAGTAATGGGCTGTCAGGACCCCACTGTCCTAGGCCCGTGCATCTCCTGGGTCCCTAGTGGATCCCAGGTTCCTATCCCACAACCTAACCGGCCAGTGCCAGGCTGTGGGGACCTGGCAGCCTTCTAACCCTAAATTGAGGAACCCTAACCCTAACCCTAGTTCTGGGACATTTAATTATAACCCTACCCCAAGTTCTTAACCCTAAACCTACCCCAGGGACATTAAAGACAATTTGGACTACTTAAACTAAACTAAGTTAAATGAAAACCCAACCCTAATATTAAACTAAACTAATTATAACCCTACCCCAAGTTCTTAACCCTAAACCTACCCCAGGGACATTAAAGACAATTTGGACTACTTAAACTAAACTAAGTTAAATGAAAACCCAACCCTAATATTAAACTAAACTAAGTTAATACTAAACCCCAACACAATTGATTTAAACTAAACTAAGTTAAAAAACTAAATATAATGATAAACTAAACCCAGTTAACCCTAAAACCCAAATACACTAAACTAAGTTTATACTAAAACCCCAACATATTTGATTTAAACTAAACTAAGTTAAACTAAATATAATTAAAACCCCAATAGTATTTAATTAAACTAAACTAAGTTAATATTAAACCCTAACTCTAATCTATTTATACTAAATATAAGTAAATTCAAAACCCAAATAACTAAACCTAATCCCAGGACGCAATTAGAAACCCAAATACTAAATTAAGCCCTCCCACTCGATATATAATCAGCACAAGGTACAAAGCTCAGTTAGTTGGACAACGGACGCGGCCAGTTAAAAGGAAAAGCACAAGAAAGTAAGGGCAGAAAGTGACAGAAAGCTAGAAAAGCAACAAAGAGAAGAACAAGCAAAGACAGAAAAGCCAAGGGGGTGCCATAAAACAAAGAAGTAACAAAGGGGGAACAAAGAAACAAGAAGACAAAGATAAAGACAAAGAAATAAAGAAACAGAAAAGGCTCAGGACCGCCTGATGAAGACCCAGTAAAGTCGAAACGTCGCGAACGAATCCTGCAGCCAAACTCAAGAAAGAGGGAGAGAAAAGACAAAGAGTGAAGACAAGACAAAGAAAAGACAAATGGACGTCACGGTTACCCGAAAAGAAACAGAAAGACAAAACGGCAAACGACACAGACAAAGACAGGTCCAACTAGGTGAAGTTCACCAATTTTCAAGGCCCACGTATGGCGGACCACAAACAAAACAAAACAAAAAATATATATATATACATAACTAAAACTAATTTTAGTAATGGGCTGTCAGGACCCCACTGTCCTAGGCTGCATCTCCTGGGTCCCTAGTGGATCCCAGGTTCCTATCCCACAACCTAACCGGCCAGTGCCAGGCTGTGGGGACCTGGCAGCCTCTAACCCTAAATTGAGGAACCCTAACCCTAACCCTAGTTCTGGGACATTTAATTATAACCCTACCCCAAGTTCTTAACCCTAAACCTACCCCAGGGACATTAAAGACAATTTGGACTACTTAAACTAAACTAAGTTAAATGAAAACCCAACCCTAATATTAAACTAAACTAATTATAACCCTACCCCAAGTTCTTAACCCTAAACCTACCCCAGGGACATTAAAGACAATTTGGACTACTTAAACTAAACTAAGTTAAATGAAAACCCAACCCTAATATTAAACTAAACTAAGTTAATACTAAACCCCAACACAATTGATTTAAACTAAACTAAGTTAAAAACTAAATATAATGATAAACTAAACCCAGTTAACCCTAAAACCCAAATACACTAAACTAAGTTTATACTAAAACCCCAACATATTTGATTTAAACTAAACTAAGTTAAACTAAATATAATTAAAACCCCAATAGTATTTAATTAAACTAAACTAAGTTAATATTAAACCCTAACTCTAATCTATTTATACTAAATATAAGTAAATTCAAAACCCAAATAACTAAACCTAATCCCAGGACGCAATTAGAAACCCAAATACTAAATTAAGTCCCTCCCACTCCATATATAATCAGCACAAGGTACAAAGCTCAGTTAGTTGGACAACGGACGCGTGCCAGTTAAAAGGAAAAGGACAAGAAAGTAAGGGCAGAAAGTGACAGAAAGCTAGAAAAGCAACAAAGAGAAGAACAAGCAAAGACAGAAAAGCCAAGGGGTGCCATAAAACAAAGAAGTAACAAAGGGGAACAAAGAAACAAGAAGACAAAGATAAAGACAAAGAAATAAAGAAACAGAAAAGGCTCAGGACCGCCTGATGAAGACCCAGTAAAGTCGAAACGTCGCGAACGAATCCTGCAGCCGAAACTCAAGAAAGAGGGAGAGAAAAGACAAAGAGTGAAGACAAGACAAAGAAAAGACAAATGGACGTCACGGTTACCCGAAAAGAAACAGAAAGACAAAACGGCAAACGACACAGACAAAGACAGGTCCAACTAGGTGAAGTTCACCAATTTTCAAGGCCCACGTATGGCGGACCACAAACAAAACAAAACAAAAAATATATATATATACATAACTAAAACTAATTTTAGTAATGGGCTGTCAGGACCCCACTGTCCTAGGCCGTGCATCTCCTGGGTCCCTAGTGGATCCCAGGTTCCTATCCCACAACCTAACCGCCAGTGCCAGGCTGTGGGGACCTGGCAGCCTTCTCTAACCCTAAATTGAGGAACCCTAACCCTAACCCTAGTTCTGGGACATTTAATTATAACCCTACCCCAAGTTCTTAACCCTAAACCTACCCCAGGGACATTAAAGACAATTTGGACTACTTAAACTAAACTAAGTTAAATGAAAACCCAACCCTAATATTAAACTAAACTAATTATAACCCTACCCCAAGTTCTTAACCCTAAACCTACCCCAGGGACATTAAAGACAATTTGGACTACTTAAACTAAACTAAGTTAAATGAAAACCCAACCCTAATATTAAACTAAACTAAGTTAATACTAAACCCCAACACAATTGATTTAAACTAAACTAAGTTAAAAACTAAATATAATGATAAACTAAACCCAGTTAACCCTAAAACCCAAATACACTAAACTAAGTTTATACTAAAACCCCAACATATTTGATTTAAACTAAACTAAGTTAAACTAAATATAATTAAAACCCCAATAGTATTTAATTAAACTAAACTAAGTTAATATTAAACCCTAACTCTAATCTATTTATACTAAATATAAGTAAATTCAAAACCCAAATAACTAAACCTAATCCCAGGACGCAATTAGAAACCCAAATACTAAATTAAGCCCCTCCCACTCGATATATAATCAGCACAAGGTACAAAGCTCAGTTAGTTGGACAACGGAGGCGCGCCAGTTAAAAGGAAAAGCAGAAGAAAGTAAGGCCAGACAGAGACAGAGAGCTAGAAGAGCAACAAAGAGAAGAACAAGCAAAGACAGAAAAGCCAAGGGGTGCCATAAAACAAAGAAGTAAATAACAAAGGGGGAACAAAGAAACAAGAAGACAAAGATAAAGACAAAGAAATAAAGAAACAGAAAAGGCTCAGGACCGCCTGATGAAGACCCAGTAAAGTCGAAACGTCATGAATCTAATCCTGCAGCCGAAACTCAAGAAAGAGGGAGAGAAAAGACAAAGAGTGAAGACAAGACAAAGAAAAGACAAATGGACGCCACGGTTAAAAAGAAACAGAAAGACAAAACGGCAAACGACACAGACAAAGACAGGTCCAACTAGGTGAAGTTCACCAATTTTCAAGGCCCACGTATGGCGGACCACAAACAAAACAAAACAAAAAAATATATATATATACATAACTAAAACTAATTTTAGTATTGGGCTGTCAGGACCCCACTGTCCTAGGTCTGCATCTCCTGGGTCCCTAGTGGATCCCAGGTTCCTATCCCACAACCTAACCGGCCAGTGCCAGGCAGTGGGTACCTGGCAGCCTTCTAACCCTAAATTGAGGAACCCTAACCCTAACCCTAGTTCTGGGACATTTAATTATAACCCTACCCCAAGTTCTTAACCCTAAACCTACCCCTAGGGACATTAAAGACAATTTGGACTACTTAAACTAAACTAAGTTAAATGAAAACCCAACCCTAATATTAAACTAAACTAATTATAACCCTACCCCAAGTTCTTAACCCTAAACCTACCCCAGGGACATTAAAGACAATTTGGACTACTTAAACTAAACTAAGTTAAATGAAAACCCAACCCTAATATTAAACTAAACTAAGTTAATACTAAACCCCAACACAATTGATTTAAACTAAACTAAGTTAAAAACTAAATATAATGATAAACTAAACCCAGTTAACCCTAAAACCCAAATACACTAAACTAAGTTTATACTAAAACCCCAACATATTTGATTTAAACTAAACTAAGTTAAACTAAATATAATTAAAACCCCAATAGTATTTAATTAAACTAAACTAAGTTAATATTAAACCCTAACTCTAATCTATTTATACTAAATATAAGTAAATTCAAAACCCAAATAACTAAACCTAATCCCAGGACGCAATTAGAAACCCAAATACTAAATTAAGCCCCTCCCACTCGATATATAATCAGCACAAGGTACAAAGCTCAGTTAGTTGGACAACGGACGCTGGCCAGTTAAAAGGAAAAGCACAAGAAAGTAAGGGCAGAAAGTGACAGAAAGCTAGAAAAGCAACAAAGAGAAGAACAAGCAAAGACAGAAAAGCCAAGGGGTGCCATAAAAACAAAGAAGTAACAAAGGGGGAACAAAGAAACAAGAAGACAAAGATAAAGACAAAGAAATAAAGAAACAGAAAAGGCTCAGGACCGCCTGATGAAGACCCAGTAAAGTCGAAACGTCGCGAACGAATCCTGCAGCCGAAACTCAAGAAAGAGGGAGAGAAAAGACAAAGAGTGAAGACAAGACAAAGAAAAGACAAATGGACGTCACGGTTACCCGAAAAGAAACAGAAAGACAAAACGGCAAACGACACAGACAAAGACAGGTCCAACTAGGTGAAGTTCACCAATTTTCAAGGCCCACGATGGCGGACCACAAACAAAACAAAACAAAAAATATATATATATACATAACTAAAACTAATTTTAGTAATGGGCTGTCAGGACCCCACTGTCCTAGGTCTCCATCCCCTGGGTCCCTAGTGGATCCCAGGTTCCTATCCCACAACCTAACCGGCCAGTGCCAGGCTGTGGGGACCTGGCAGCCTTCTCTAACCCTAAATTGAGGAACCCTAACCCTAACCCTAGTTCTGGGACATTTAATTATAACCCTACCCCAAGTTCTTAACCCTAAACCTACCCCAGGGACATTAAAGACAATTTGGACTACTTAAACTAAACTAAGTTAAATGAAAACCCAACCCTAATATTAAACTAAACTAATTATAACCCTACCCCAAGTTCTTAACCCTAAACCTACCCCAGGGACATTAAAGACAATTTGGACTACTTAAACTAAACTAAGTTAAATGAAAACCCAACCCTAATATTAAACTAAACTAAGTTAATACTAAACCCCAACACAATTGATTTAAACTAAACTAAGTTAAAAACTAAATATAATGATAAACTAAACCCAGTTAACCCTAAAACCCAAATACACTAAACTAAGTTTATACTAAAACCCCAACATATTTGATTTAAACTAAACTAAGTTAAACTAAATATAATTAAAACCCCAATAGTATTTAATTAAACTAAACTAAGTTAATATTAAACCCTAACTCTAATCTATTTATACTAAATATAAGTAAATTCAAAACCCAAATAACTAAACCTAATCCCAGGACGCAATTAGAAACCCAAATACTAAATTAAGCCCCTCCCACTCGATATATAATCAGCACAAGGTACAAAGCTCAGTTAGTTGGACAACGGACGGGCCAGTTAAAAGGAAAAGCACAAGAAAGTAAGGGCAGAAAGTGACAGAAAGCTAGAAAAGCAACAAAGAGAAGAACAAGCAAAGACAGAAAAGCCAAGGGGTGCCATAAAACAAAAGAAGTAACAAAGGGGGAACAAAGAAACAAGAAGACAAAGATAAAGACAAAGAAATAAAGAAACAGAAAAGGCTCAGGACCGCCTGATGAAGACCCAGTAAAGTCGAAACGTCGCGAACGAATCCTGCAGCCGAAACTCAAGAAAGAGGGAGAGAAAAGACAAAGAGTGAAGACAAGACAAAGAAAAGACAAATGGACGTCACGGTTACCGAAAAGAAACAGAAAGACAAAACGGCAAACGACACAGACAAAGACAGGTCCAACTAGGTGAAGTTCACTAATTTTCAAGGCCCACGTATGGCGGACCACAAACAAAACAAAACAAAAAAATATATATATATACATAACTAAAACTAATTTTATTAAGGGGCTGTCAGGACCCCACTGTCTTAGTCCTGCATATCTCCTGGGTCCCTAGTGGATCCCAGGTTCCTATCCCACAACCTAACCGGCCAGTGCCAGGCTGTGGGGACCTGGCAGCCTTCTCTAACCCTAAATTGAGGAACCCTAACCCTAACCCTAGTTCTGGGACATTTAATTATAACCCTACCCCAAGTTCTTAACCCTAAACCTACCCCAGGGACATTAAAGACAATTTGGACTACTTAAACTAAACTAAGTTAAATGAAAACCCAACCCTAATATTAAACTAAACTAATTATAACCCTACCCCAAGTTCTTAACCCTAAACCTACCCCAGGGACATTAAAGACAATTTGGACTACTTAAACTAAACTAAGTTAAATGAAAACCCAACCCTAATATTAAACTAAACTAAGTTAATACTAAACCCCAACACAATTGATTTAAACTAAACTAAGTTAAAAACTAAATATAATGATAAACTAAACCCAGTTAACCCTAAAACCCAAATACACTAAACTAAGTTTATACTAAAACCCCAACATATTTGATTTAAACTAAACTAAGTTAAACTAAATATAATTAAAACCCCAATAGTATTTAATTAAACTAAACTAAGTTAATATTAAACCCTAACTCTAATCTATTTATACTAAATATAAGTAAATTCAAAACCCAAATAACTAAACCTAATCCCAGGACGCAATTAGAAACCCAAATACTAAATTAAGCCCCTCCCACTCGATATATAATCAGCACAAGGTACAAAGCTCAGTTAGTTGGACAACGGACGCGGGCCAGTTAAAAGGAAAAGCACAAGAAAGGGCAGAAAGTGACAGAAAGCTAGAAAAGCAACAAAGAGAAGAACAAGCAAAGACAGAAAAGCCAAGGGGTGCCATAAAACAAAGAAGTAACAAAGGGGGAACAAAGAAACAAGAAGACAAAGATAAAGACAAAGAAATAAAGAAACAGAAAAGGCTCAGGACCGCCTGATGAAGACTCCAGTAAAGTCGAACGTCGCGAACGAATCCTGCAGCGAAACTCAAGAAAGAGGAGAGAAAAGACAAAGAGTGAAGACAAGACAAAGAAAAGACAAATGGACGTCACGGTTACCCGAAAAGAAACAGAAAGACAAAACGGCAAACGACACAGACAAAGACAGGTCCAACTAGGTGAAGTTCACCAATTTTCAAGGCCACGTATGGCGGACCACAAACAAAACAAAACAAAAAAATATATATATATACATAACTAAAACTAATTTTAGTAATGGGCTGTCAGGACCCCACTGTCCTAGGCCCGTGCATCTCCTGGGTCCCTAGTGGATCCCAGGTTCCTATCCCACAACCTAACCGGCCAGTGCCAGGCTGTGGGGACCTGGCAGCCTTCTCTAACCCTAAATTGAGGAACCCTAAGGCTAACCCTAGTTCTGGGACATTTAATTATAACCCTACCCCAAGTTCTTAACCCTAAACCTACCCCAGGGACATTAAAGACAATTTGGACTACTTAAACTAAACTAAGTTAAATGAAAACCCAACCCTAATATTAAACTAAACTAATTATAACCCTACCCCAAGTTCTTAACCCTAAACCTACCCCAGGGACATTAAAGACAATTTGGACTACTTAAACTAAACTAAGTTAAATGAAAACCCAACCCTAATATTAAACTAAACTAAGTTAATACTAAACCCCAACACAATTGATTTAAACTAAACTAAGTTAAAAACTAAATATAATGATAAACTAAACCCAGTTAACCCTAAAACCCAAATACACTAAACTAAGTTTATACTAAAACCCCAACATATTTGATTTAAACTAAACTAAGTTAAACTAAATATAATTAAAACCCCAATAGTATTTAATTAAACTAAACTAAGTTAATATTAAACCCTAACTCTAATCTATTTATACTAAATATAAGTAAATTCAAAACCCAAATAACTAAACCTAATCCCAGGACGCAATTAGAAACCCAAATACTAAATTAAGCCCCTCCCACTCATATATAATCAGCACAAGGTACAAAGCTCAGTTAGTTGGACAACGGACGCGGGCCAGTTAAAAGGAAAAGCACAAGAAAGTAAGGGCAGAAAGTGACAGAAAGCTAGAAAAGCAACAAAGAGAAGAACAAGCAAAGACAGAAAAGCCAAGGGGGTGCCATAAAACAAAGAAGTAACAAAGGGGGAACAAAGAAACAAGAAGACAAAGATAAAGACAAAGAAATAAAGAAACAGAAAAGGCTCAGGACCGCCTGATGAAGACCCAGTAAAGTCGAAACGTCGCGAACGAATCCTGCAGCCGAAACTCAAGAAAGAGGGAGAGAAAAGACAAAGAGTGAAGACAAGACAAAGAAAAGACAAATGGACGTCACGGTTACCCGAAAAGAAACAGAAAGACAAAACGGCAAACGACACAGACAAAGACAGGTCCAACTAGGTGAAGTTCACCAATTTTCAAGGCCCACGTATGGCGGACCACAAACAAAACAAAACAAAAAATATATATATATACATAACTAAAACTAATTTTAGTAATGGGCTGTCAGGACCCCACTGTCCTAGGCCCGTGCATCTCCTGGGTCCCTAGTGGATCCCAGGTTCCTATCCCACAACCTAACCGGCCAGTGCCAGGCTGTGGGGACCTGGCAGCCTTCTCTAACCCTAAATTGAGGAACCCTAACCCTAACCCTAGTTCTGGGACATTTAATTATAACCCTACCCCAAGTTCTTAACCCTAAACCTACCCCAGGGACATTAAAGACAATTTGGACTACTTAAACTAAACTAAGTTAAATGAAAACCCAACCCTAATATTAAACTAAACTAATTATAACCCTACCCCAAGTTCTTAACCCTAAACCTACCCCAGGGACATTAAAGACAATTTGGACTACTTAAACTAAACTAAGTTAAATGAAAACCCAACCCTAATATTAAACTAAACTAAGTTAATACTAAACCCCAACACAATTGATTTAAACTAAACTAAGTTAAAAACTAAATATAATGATAAACTAAACCCAGTTAACCCTAAAACCCAAATACACTAAACTAAGTTTATACTAAAACCCCAACATATTTGATTTAAACTAAACTAAGTTAAACTAAATATAATTAAAACCCCAATAGTATTTAATTAAACTAAACTAAGTTAATATTAAACCCTAACTCTAATCTATTTATACTAAATATAAGTAAATTCAAAACCCAAATAACTAAACCTAATCCCAGGACGCAATTAGAAACCCAAATACTAAATTAAGCCCCTCCCACTCGATATATAATCAGCACAAGGTACAAAGCTCAGTTAGTTGTGCAACGGATCCGGGCCAGTTAGAAAGAAAAGCACCAGAAAGTAAGGTCAGCAAGTGACAGTAAGCTAGAAAAGCAACAAAGAGAAGAACAAGCAAAGACAGAAAAGCCAAGGGGTGCCATAAAACAAAGAAGTAACAAAGGGGGAACAAAGAAACAAGAAGACAAAGATAAAGACAAAGAAATAAAGAAACAGAAAAGGCTCAGGACCGCCTGATGAAGACCCAGTAAAGTCGAAACGTCGCGAACGAATCCTGCAGCCGAAACTCAAGAAAGAGGGAGAGAAAAGACAAAGAGTGAAGACAAGACAAAGAAAAGACAAATGGACGTCACGGTTACCCGAAAAGAAACAGAAAGACAAAACGGCAAACGACACAGACAAAGACAGGTCCAACTAGGTGAAGTTCACCAATTTTCAAGGCCCACGTATGGCGGACCACAAACAAAACAAAACAAAAAAATATATATATATACATAACTAAAACTAATTTTAGTAATGGGCTGTCAGGACCCCACTGTCCTAGGCCCGTGCATCTCCTGGGTCCCTAGTGGATCCCAGGTTCCTATCCCACAACCTAACCCGGCCAGTGCCAGGCTGTGGGGACCTGGCAGCCTTCTCTAACCCTAAATTGAGGAACCCTAACCTAACCCTAGTTCTGGGACATTTAATTATAACCCTACCCCAAGTTCTTAACCCTAAACCTACCCCAGGGACATTAAAGACAATTTGGACTACTTAAACTAAACTAAGTTAAATGAAAACCCAACCCTAATATTAAACTAAACTAATTATAACCCTACCCCAAGTTCTTAACCCTAAACCTACCCCAGGGACATTAAAGACAATTTGGACTACTTAAACTAAACTAAGTTAAATGAAAACCCAACCCTAATATTAAACTAAACTAAGTTAATACTAAACCCCAACACAATTGATTTAAACTAAACTAAGTTAAAAACTAAATATAATGATAAACTAAACCCAGTTAACCCTAAAACCCAAATACACTAAACTAAGTTTATACTAAAACCCCAACATATTTGATTTAAACTAAACTAAGTTAAACTAAATATAATTAAAACCCCAATAGTATTTAATTAAACTAAACTAAGTTAATATTAAACCCTAACTCTAATCTATTTATACTAAATATAAGTAAATTCAAAACCCAAATAACTAAACCTAATCCCAGGACGCAATTAGAAACCCAAATACTAAATTAAGCCCCTCCCACTCGATATATAATCAGCACAAGGTACAAAGCTCAGTTAGTTGGACAACGGAGGCCAGTTAAAAGGAAAAGCACAAGAAAGTAAGGGCAGAAAGTGACAGAAAGCTAGAAAAGCAACAAAGAGAAGAGCAAGCAAAGACAGAAAAGCCAAGGGGGTGCCATAAAACAAAGAAGTAACAAAGGGGATACAAAGAAACAAGAAGACAAAGATAAAGACAAAGAAATAAAGAAACAGAAAAGGCTCAGGACCGCCTGATGAAGACCCAGTAAAGTCTAAACGTCCGCGAATCTAATCCTGCAGCGAAACTCAAGAAAGAGGGAGAGAAAAGACAAAGAGTGAAGACAAGACAAAGAAAAGACAAATGGACGTCACGGTTACCCGAAAAGAAACAGAAAGACAAAACGGCAAACGACACAGACAAAGACAGGTCCAACTAGGTGAAGTTCACCAATTTTCAAGGCCCACGTATGGCGGACCACAAACAAAAACAAAACAAAAAAATATATATATATACATAACTAAAACTAATTTTTAGTAATGGGCTGTCAGGACCCCACTGTCCTAGGCCCGTGCATCTCCTGGGTCCCTAGTGGATCCCAGGTTCCTATCCCACAACCTAACCGGCCAGTGCCAGGCTGTGGGGACCTGGCAGCCTTCTCTAACCCTAAATTGAGGAACCCTAACCCTAACCCTAGTTCTGGGACATTTAATTATAACCCTACCCCAAGTTCTTAACCCTAAACCTACCCCAGGGACATTAAAGACAATTTGGACTACTTAAACTAAACTAAGTTAAATGAAAACCCAACCCTAATATTAAACTAAACTAATTATAACCCTACCCCAAGTTCTTAACCCTAAACCTACCCCAGGGACATTAAAGACAATTTGGACTACTTAAACTAAACTAAGTTAAATGAAAACCCAACCCTAATATTAAACTAAACTAAGTTAATACTAAACCCCAACACAATTGATTTAAACTAAACTAAGTTAAAAACTAAATATAATGATAAACTAAACCCAGTTAACCCTAAAACCCAAATACACTAAACTAAGTTTATACTAAAACCCCAACATATTTGATTTAAACTAAACTAAGTTAAACTAAATATAATTAAAACCCCAATAGTATTTAATTAAACTAAACTAAGTTAATATTAAACCCTAACTCTAATCTATTTATACTAAATATAAGTAAATTCAAAACCCAAATAACTAAACCTAATCCCAGGACGCAATTAGAAACCCAAATACTAAATTAAGCCCTCCCACTCGAGCATATAATCAGCACAAGGTACAAAGGGCAGTTAGTTGGACAACGGACGCGGGCCAGTTAAAAGGAAAAGCACAAGAAAGTAAGGGCAGAAAGTGACAGAAAGCTAGAAAAGCAACAAAGAGAAGAACAAGCAAAGACAGAAAAGCCAAGGGGTGCCATAAAACAAAAGAAGTAACAAAGGGGGAACAAAGAAACAAGAAGACAAAGATAAAGACAAAGAAATAAAGAAACAGAAAAAGGCTCAGGACCGCTTGATGAAGACCCAAGTAAAGTCGAAACGTCATGAACGAATCCTGCAGCCGAAACTCAAGAAAGAGGGAGAGAAAAGACAAAGAGTGAAGACAAGACAAAGAAAAAGACAAATGGACGTCACGGTTACCCGAAAAGAAACAGAAAGACAAAACGGCAAACGACACAGACAAAGACAGGTCCAACTAGGTGAAGTTCACCAATTTTCAAGGCCCACGTATGGCGGACCACAAACAAAACAAAACAAAAAAATATATATATATACATAACTAAAACTAATTTTAGTAATGGGCTGTCAGGACCCCACTGTCCTAGGTCTGTGCATCTCCTGGGTCCCTAGTGGATCCCAGGTTCCTATCCCACAACCTAACCGGCCAGTGCCAGGCTGTGGGGACCTGGCAGCCTTCTCTAACCCTAAATTGAGGAACCCTAACCTAACCCTAGTTCTGGGACATTTAATTATAACCCTACCCCAAGTTCTTAACCCTAAACCTACCCCAGGGACATTAAAGACAATTTGGACTACTTAAACTAAACTAAGTTAAATGAAAACCCAACCCTAATATTAAACTAAACTAATTATAACCCTACCCCAAGTTCTTAACCCTAAACCTACCCCAGGGACATTAAAGACAATTTGGACTACTTAAACTAAACTAAGTTAAATGAAAACCCAACCCTAATATTAAACTAAACTAAGTTAATACTAAACCCCAACACAATTGATTTAAACTAAACTAAGTTAAAAACTAAATATAATGATAAACTAAACCCAGTTAACCCTAAAACCCAAATACACTAAACTAAGTTTATACTAAAACCCCAACATATTTGATTTAAACTAAACTAAGTTAAACTAAATATAATTAAAACCCCAATAGTATTTAATTAAACTAAACTAAGTTAATATTAAACCCTAACTCTAATCTATTTATACTAAATATAAGTAAATTCAAAACCCAAATAACTAAACCTAATCCCAGGACGCAATTAGAAACCCAAATACTAAATTAAGCCCCTCCCACTCGATATATAATCAGCACAAGGTACAAAGCTCAGTTAGTTGGACAACGGACGGGCCAGTTAAAAGGAAAAGCACAAGAAAGTAAGGGCAGAAAGTGACAGAAAGCTAGAAAAGCAACAAAGAGAAGAACAAGCAAAGACAGAAAAGCCAAGGGGGTGCCATAAAACAAAGAAGTAACAAAGGGGGAACAAAGAAACAAGAAGACAAAGATAAAGACAAAGAAATAAAGAAACAGAAAAGGCTCAGGACCGCCTGATGAAGACCCAGTAAAGTCGAAACGTCGCGAACGAATCCTGCAGCCAAACTCAAGAAAGAGGGAGAAAAAGACAAAGAGTGAAGACAAGACAAAGAAAAGACAAATGGACGCCACGGTTACCATCTAAAAGAAACAGAAAGACAAAACGGCAAACGACACACAGACAAAGACAGGTCCAACTAGGTGAAGTTCACCAATTTTCAAGGCCCACGTATGGCGGACCACAAACAAAACAAAACAAAAAAATATATATATATACATAACTAAAACTAATTTTAGTAATGGGCTGTCAGGACCCCACTGTCCTAGGCCCGTGCATCTCCTGGGTCCCTAGTGGATCCCAGGTTCCTATCCCACAACCTAACCGGCCAGTGCCAGGCTGTGGGGACCTGGCAGCCTTCTAACCCTAAGTTGAGGAACCCTAACCCTAACCCTAGTTCTGGGACATTTAATTATAACCCTACCCCAAGCTCTTAACCCTAAACCTACCCCAGGGACATTAAGGACAATTTGGACTACTTAAACTAAACTAAGTTAAATGAAAACCCAATACTAATATTAAACTAAACTAATTATAACCCTACCCCAAGTTCTTAACCCTAAACCTACCCCAGGGACATTAAAGACAATTTGGACTACTTAAACTAAACTAAGTTAAATGAAAACCCAACCCTAATATTAAACTAAACTAAGTTAATACTAAACCCCAACACAATTGATTTAAACTAAACTAAGTTAAAACTAAATGTAATGATAAACTAAAACCAGTTAGCCCTAACACCCAAATATACTAAGCTAAGTTTATACTAAACCCCAACATATTTGATTTAAACTAAACTAAGTTAAACTAAATATAATTAAAAACCCCAATAGTAGTTAATTAAACTAAACTAAGTTAATATTAAACCCTAACTCTAATCTATTTATACTAAATATAAGTAAAGTCAAAACCCAAATAACTAAACCTAATGCCAGGACGCAATTAGAAACCCAAATACTAAAGTAAGCCCCTCCCACTCGATATATAATCAGCACAAGGTACAAAGCTCAGTTAGTTGGACAACGGACGGGCCAGTTAAAAGGAAAAGCACAAGAAAGTAAGGGCAGAAAGTGACAGAAAGCTAGAAAAGCAACAAAGAGAAGAACAAGCAAAGACAGAAAAGCCAAGGGGTGCCATAAAACAAAGAAGTAACAAAGGGGAACAAAGAAACAAGAAGACAAAGATAAAGACAAAGAAATAAAGAAACAGAAAAGGCTCAGGACCGCCTGATGAAGACCCAGTAAAGTTTAAACGTCGAATCTAATCCTGCAGCGAAACTCAAGAAAGAGGGAGAGAAAAGACAAAGAGTGAAGACAAGACAAAGAAAAGACAAATGGACGCCACGGTGTTACCGAAAAGAAACAGAAAGACAAAACGGCAAACGACACAGACAAAGACAGGTCCAACTAGGTGAAGTTCACCAATTTCAAGGCCCACGTATGGCGGACCACAAACAAAACAAAACAAAAAATATATATATATACATAACTAAAACTAATTTTAGTAATGGGCTGTCAGGACCCCACTGTCCTAGGCCGTGCATCTCCTGGGTCCCTAGTGGATCCCAGGTTCCTATCCCACAACCTAACCGGCCAGTGCCAGGCTGTGGGGACCTGGCAGCCTTCTCTAACCCTAAATTGAGGAACCCTAACCCTAACCCTAGTTCTGGGACATTTAATTATAACCCTACCCCAAGTTCTTAACCCTAAACCTACCCCAGGGACATTAAAGACAATTTGGACTACTTAAACTAAACTAAGTTAAATGAAAACCCAATACTAATATTAAACTAAACTAATTATAACCCTACCCCAAGTTCTTAACCCTAAACCTACCCCAGGGACATTAAAGACAATTTGGACTACTTAAACTAAACTAAGTTAAATGAAAACCCAACCCTAATATTAAACTAAACTAAGTTAATACTAAACCCCAACACAATTGATTTAAACTAAACTAAGTTAAAAACTAAATATAATGATAAACTAAACCCAGTTAACCCTAAAACCCAAATATACTAAACTAAGTTTATACTAAACCCCAACATATTTGATTTAAACTAAACTAAGTTAAACTAAATATAATTAAAACCCCAATAGTATTTAATTAAACTAAACTAAGTTAATATTAAACCCTAACTCTAATCTATTTATACTAAATATAAGTAAATTCAAAACCCAAATAACTAAACCTAATCCCAGGACGCAATTAGAAACCCAAATACTAAATTAAGCCCCTCCCACTCGATATATAATCAGCACAAGGTACAAAGCTCAGTTAGTTGGACAACCGCCCCCGGCCAGTTAAAAGGAAAAGCACAAGAAAGTAAGGGCAGAAAGTGACAGAAAGCTAGAAAAGCAACAAAGAGAAGAACAAGCAAAGACAGAAAAGCCAAGGGGTGCCATAAAACAAAGAAGTAACAAAGGGGGAACAAAGAAACAAGAAGACAAAGATAAAGACAAAGAAATAAAGAAACAGAAAAGGCTCAGGACCGCCTGATGAAGACCCAGTAAAGTCGAAACGTCGCGAACGAATCCTGCAGCCGAAACTCAAGAAAGAGGGAGAGAAAAGACAAAGAGTGAAGACAAGACAAAGAAAAAGACAAATGGACGTCACGGTGCATCGAAAAGAAACAGAAAGACAAAACGGCAAACGACACAGACAAAGACAGGTCCAACTAGGTGAAGTTCACCAATTTTCAAGGCCCACTTATGGCGGACCACAAACAAAACAAAATAAAAAAATATATATACATAACTAAAACTAATTTTAGTAATGGGCTGTCAGGACCCCACTGTCCTAGGCCCGTGCATCTCCTGGGTCCCTAGTGGATCCCAGGTTCCTATCCCACAACCTAACCGGCCAGTGCCAGGCTGTGGGGACCTGGCAGCCTTCTCTAACCCTAAATTGAGGAACCCTAACCCCCTAGTTCTGGGACATTTAATTATAACCCTACCCCAAGTTCTTAACCCTAAACCTACCCCAGGGACATTAAAGACAATTTGGACTACTTAAACTAAACTAAGTTAAATGAAAACCCAACCTAATATTAAACTAAACTAATTATAACCCTACCCCAAGTTCTTAACCCTAAACCTACCCCAGGGACATTAAAGACAATTTGGACTACTTAAACTAAACTAAGTTAAATGAAAACCCAACCCTAATATTAAACTAAACTAAGTTAATACTAAACCCCAACACAATTGATTTAAACTAAACTAAGTTAAAAACTAAATATAATGATAAACTAAACCCAGTTAACCCTAAAACCCAAATACACTAAACTAAGTTTATACTAAAACCCCAACATATTTGATTTAAACTAAACTAAGTTAAACTAAATATAATTAAAACCCCAATAGTATTTAATTAAACTAAACTAAGTTAATATTAAACCCTAACTCTAATCTATTTATACTAAATATAAGTAAATTCAAAACCCAAATAACTAAACCTAATCCCAGGACGCAATTAGAAACCCAAATACTAAATTAAGCCCTCCCACTCGATATATAATCAGCACAAGGTACAAAGCTCAGTTAGTTGGACAACGGACGCCGGGCCAGTTAAAAGGAAAAGCACAAGAAAGTAAGGGCAGAAAGTGACAGAAAGCTAGAAAAGCAACAAAGAGAAGAACAAGCAAAGACAGAAAAGCCAAGGGGTGCCATAAAACAAAAAAGTAACAAAGAACAAACAAAAAAACAAGAAGACAAAGATAAAGACAAACAAATAAAGAAACAGAAAAGGCTCAGGACCGCCTGATGAAGACCCAGTAAAGTCGAAACGTCGCGAATCTAATCCTGCAGCGAAACTCAAGAAAGAGGGAGAGAAAAGACAAAGAGTGAAGACAAGACAAAGAAAAGACAAATGGGCGTCACGGTTTGCGAAAAAGAAACAGAAAGACAAAACGCAAAGCGACACAGACAAAGACAGGTCCAACTAGGTGAAGTTCACCAATTTTCAAGGCCCACGTATGGCGGACCACAAACAAAAACAAAACAAAAAAAATATATATATATACATAACTAAAACTAATTTTAGTAATGGGCTGTCAGGACCCCACTGTCCTAGGCCGTGCATCTCCTGGGTCCCTAGTGGATCCCAGGTTCCTATCCCACAACCTAACCGGCCAGTGCCAGGCTGGGGGACCTGGCAACCTTCTCTAACCCTAAGTTGAGGAACCCTAACCCTAACCCTAGTTCTGGGACATTTAATTATAACCCTACCCCAAGTTCTTAACCCTAAACCTACCCCAGGGACATTAAAGACAATTTGGACTACTTAAACTAAACTAAGTTAAATGAAAACCCAACCCTAATATTAAACTAAACTAATTATAACCCTACCCCAAGTTCTTAACCCTAAACCTACCCCAGGGACATTAAAGACAATTTGGACTACTTAAACTAAACTAAGTTAAATGAAAACCCAACCCTAATATTAAACTAAACTAAGTTAATACTAAACCCCAACACAATTGATTTAAACTAAACTAAGTTAAAAACTAAATATAATGATAAACTAAACCCAGTTAACCCTAAAACCCAAATACACTAAACTAAGTTTATACTAAAACCCCAACATATTTGATTTAAACTAAACTAAGTTAAACTAAATATAATTAAAACCCCAATAGTATTTAATTAAACTAAACTAAGTTAATATTAAACCCTAACTCTAATCTATTTATACTAAATATAAGTAAATTCAAAACCCAAATAACTAAACCTAATCCCAGGACGCAATTAGAAACCCAAATACTAAATTAAGCCCCTCCCACTCGATATATAATCAGCACAAGGTACAAAGCTCAGTTAGTTGGACAACGGACGCGGGCCAGTTAAAAGGAAAAGCACAAGAAAGTAAGGGCAGAAAGTGACAGAAAGCTAGAAAAGCAACAAAGAGAAGAACAAGCAAAGACAGAAAAGCCAAGGGGTGCCATAAAACAAAAGAAGTAACAAAGGGGGAACAAAGAAACAAGAAGACAAAGATAAAGACAAAGAAATAAAGAAACAGAAAAGGCTCAGGACCGCCTGATGAAGACCCAGTAAAGTCAAACGCCGCGAATCTAATCCTGCAGCGAAACTCAAGAAAGAGGGAGAGAAAAGACAAAGAGTGAAGACAAGACAAAGAAAAGACAAATGGACCTCACGGTTACCCGAAAAGAAACAGAAAGACAAAACGGCAAACGACACAGACAAAGACAGGTCCAACTAGGTGAAGTTCACCAATTTTCAAGGCCCACGTGGCGGACCACAAACAAAAACAAAACAAAAAAATATATATATATACATAACTAAAACTAATTTTAGTAATGGGCTGTCAGGACCCCACTGTCCTAGGCCCGTGCATCTCCTGGGTCCCTAGTGGATCCCAGGTTCCTATCCCACAACCTAACTGCCAGTGCCAGGCTGGGGACCTGGCAGCCTTCTCTAACCCTAAATTGAGAACCCTAACCTAACCCTAGTTCTGGGACATTTAATTATAACCCTACCCCAAGTTCTTAACCCTAAACCTACCCCAGGGACATTAAAGACAATTTGGACTACTTAAACTAAACTAAGTTAAATGAAAACCCAACCCTAATATTAAACTAAACTAATTATAACCCTACCCCAAGTTCTTAACCCTAAACCTACCCCAGGGACATTAAAGACAATTTGGACTACTTAAACTAAACTAAGTTAAATGAAAACCCAACCTAATATTAAACTAAACTAAGTTAATACTAAACCCCAACACAATTGATTTAAACTAAACTAAGTTAAAAACTAAATATAATGATAAACTAAACCCAGTTAACCCTAAAACCCAAATACACTAAACTAAGTTTATACTAAAACCCCAACATATTTGATTTAAACTAAACTAAGTTAAACTAAATATAATTAAAACCCCAATAGTATTTAATTAAACTAAACTAAGTTAATATTAAACCCTAACTCTAATCTATTTATACTAAATATAAGTAAATTCAAAACCCAAATAACTAAACCTAATCCCAGGACGCAATTAGAAACCCAAATACTAAATTAAGCCCCTCCCACTCGATATATAATCAGCACAAGGTACAAAGCTCAGTTAGTTGGACAACGGAGCCAGTTAAAAGGAAAAGCACAAGAAAGTAAGGGCAGAAAGTGACAGAAAGCTAGAAAAGCAACAAAGAGAAGAACAAGCAAAGACAGAAAAGCCAAGGGGTGCCATAAAACAAAACAAAGAAGTAACAAAGGGGGAACAAAGAAACAAGAAGACAAAGATAAAGACAAAGAAATAAAGAAACAGAAAAGGCTCAGGACCGCCTGATGAAGACCCAGTAAAGTCGAAACGTCGCGAACGAATCCTGCAGCCGAAACTCAAGAAAGAGGGAGAGAAAAGACAAAGAGTGAAGACAAGACAAAGAAAAGACAAATGGACGTCACGGTTACCCGAAAAGAAACAGAAAGACAAAACGGCAAACGACACAGACAAAGACAGGTCCAACTAGGTGAAGTTCACCAATTTTTCAAGGCCCACGATGGCGGACCACAAACAAAACAAAACAAAAAAACTATATATATAACTAAAAGTAATTTTAGTAATGGGCTGTCAGGACCCCACTGTCCTAGGCCCGTGCATCTCCTGGGTCCCTAGTGGATCCCAGGTTCCTATCCCACAACCTAACCGGCCAGTGCCAGGCTGTGGGGACCTGGCAGCCTTCTCTAACCCTAAATTGAGGAACCCTAACCCTAACCCTAGTTCTGGGACATTTAATTATAACCCTACCCCAAGTTCTTAACCCTAAACCTACCCCAGGGACATTAAAGACAATTTGGACTACTTAAACTAAACTAAGTTAAATGAAAACCCAACCCTAATATTAAACTAAACTAATTATAACCCTACCCCAAGTTCTTAACCCTAAACCTACCCCAGGGACATTAAAGACAATTTGGACTACTTAAACTAAACTAAGTTAAATGAAAACCCAACCTAATATTAAACTAAACTAAGTTAATACTAAACCCCAACACAATTGATTTAAACTAAACTAAGTTAAAAACTAAATATAATGATAAACTAAACCCAGTTAACCCTAAAACCCAAATACACTAAACTAAGTTTATACTAAAACCCCAACATATTTGATTTAAACTAAACTAAGTTAAACTAAATATAATTAAAACCCCAATAGTATTTAATTAAACTAAACTAAGTTAATATTAAACCCTAACTCTAATCTATTTATACTAAATATAAGTAAATTCAAAACCCAAATAACTAAACCTAATCCCAGGACGCAATTAGAAACCCAAATACTAAATTAAGCCCCTCCCACTCGATATATAATCAGCACAAGGTACAAAGCTCAGTTAGTTGGACAACGGACGCGGGCCAGTTAAAAGGAAAAGCACAAGAAAGTAAGGGCAGAAAGTGACAGAAAGCTAGAAAAGCAACAAAGAGAAGAACAAGCAAAGACAGAAAAGCCAAGGGGGTGCCATAAAACAAAGAAGTAACAAAGGGGGAACAAAGAAACAAGAAGACAAAGATAAAGACAAAGAAATAAAGAAACAGAAAAGGCTCAGGACCGCCTGATGAAGACCCAGTAAAGTACGTCAGCGAATCTAATCCTGCAGCCGAAACTCAAGAAAGAGGGAGAGAAAAGACAAAGAGTGAAGACAAGACAAAGAAAAAGACAATGGACGTCACGGTTACCCGAAAAGAAACAGAAAGACAAAACGGCAAACGACACAGACAAAGACAGGTCCAACTAGGTGAAGTTCACCAATTTTCAAGGCCCACGTATGGCGGACCACAAACAAAACAAAACAAAAAAATATATATATATACATAACTAAAACTAATTTTAGTAATGGGCTGTCAGGACCCCACTGTCCTAGGCCCGTGCATCTCCTGGGTCCCTAGTGGATCCCAGGTTCCTATCCCACAACCTAACCGGCCAGTGCCAGGCTGTGGGGACCTGGCAGCCTTCTCTAACCCTAAATTGAGGAACCCTAACCCTAACCCTAGTTCTGGGACATTTAATTATAACCCTACCCCAAGTTCTTAACCCTAAACCTACCCCAGGGACATTAAAGACAATTTGGACTACTTAAACTAAACTAAGTTAAATGAAAACCCAACCCTAATATTAAACTAAACTAATTATAACCCTACCCCAAGTTCTTAACCCTAAACCTACCCCAGGGACATTAAAGACAATTTGGACTACTTAAACTAAACTAAGTTAAATGAAAACCCAACCCTAATATTAAACTAAACTAAGTTAATACTAAACCCCAACACAATTGATTTAAACTAAACTAAGTTAAAAACTAAATATAATGATAAACTAAACCCAGTTAACCCTAAAACCCAAATACACTAAACTAAGTTTATACTAAACCCCAACATATTTGATTTAAACTAAACTAAGTTAAACTAAATATAATTAAAACCCCAATAGTATTTAATTAAACTAAACTAAGTTAATATTAAACCCTAACTCTAATCTATTTATACTAAATATAAGTAAATTCAAAACCCAAATAACTAAACCTAATCCCAGGACGCAATTAGAAACCCAAATACTAAATTAAGCCCCTCCCACTCGATATATATAATCAGCACAAGGTACAAAGCTCAGTTAGTTGGACAACGGACGCGGGCCAGTTAAAAGGAAAAGCACAGGAAAGTAAGGGCAGAAAGTGACAGAAAGCTAGAAAAGCAACAAAGAGAAGAACAAGCAAAGACAGAAAAGCCAAGGGGGTGCCAAAGAAACAAAGAAGAACAAAGAAACAAAGAAGAAAGAAGACAAAGATAAAGAAACAAAGAAACAGAAAAGGCTCAGGACCGCCTGATGAAGACCCAGTAAAGTCGAAACGTCGCGAACGAAATCCTGTAGCCAAACCAAAGAAAGAGGATGAGTAAAGACAAAGAGTGAAGACAAGACAAAGAAAAGACAAATGGACGCCACGGTTACCCGAAAAGAAACAGAAAGACAAAACGGCAAAGCGACACAGACAAAGACAGGTCCAACTAGGTGAAGTTCACCAATTTTTCAAGGCCCACTATGGCGGACCACAAACAAAACAAAACAAAAAATATATATATATACATAACTAAAACTAATTTTAGTAATGGGCTGTCAGGACCCCACTGTCCTAGGCCGTGCATCTCCTGGGTCCCTAGTGGATCCCAGGTTCCTATCCCACAACCTAACCGGCCAGTGCCAGGCTGTAGGGGACCTGGCAGCCTTCTCTAACCCTAAATTGAGGAACCCTAACCTAACCCTAGTTCTGGGACATTTAATTATAACCCTACCCCAAGTTCTTAACCCTAAACCTACCCCAGGGACATTAAAGACAATTTGGACTACTTAAACTAAACTAAGTTAAATGAAAACCCAACCCTAATATTAAACTAAACTAATTATAACCCTACCCCAAGTTCTTAACCCTAAACCTACCCCAGGGACATTAAAGACAATTTGGACTACTTAAACTAAACTAAGTTAAATGAAAACCCAACCCTAATATTAAACTAAACTAAGTTAATACTAAACCCCAACACAATTGATTTAAACTAAACTAAGTTAAAAACTAAATATAATGATAAACTAAACCCAGTTAACCCTAAAACCCAAATACACTAAACTAAGTTTATACTAAACCCCAACATATTTGATTTAAACTAAACTAAGTTAAACTAAATATAATTAAAACCCCAATAGTATTTAATTAAACTAAACTAAGTTAATATTAAACCCTAACTCTAATCTATTTATACTAAATATAAGTAAATTCAAAACCCAAATAACTAAACCTAATCCCAGGACGCAATTAGAAACCCAAATACTAAATTAAGCCCCTCCCACTCGATATATAATCAGCACAAGGTACAAAGCTCAGTTAGTTGGACAACGGACGCGGGCCAGTTAAAAGGAAAAGCACAAGAAAGTAAGGGCAGAAAGTGACAGAAAGCTAGAAAAGCAACAAAGAGAAGAACAAGCAAAGACAGAAAAGCCAAGTGGTTGCCATAAAACAAAGTAGTAACAAAGGAGGAACAAAGAAACAAGAAGACAAAGATAAAGACAAAGAAATAAAGAACAGAAAAGCCTCAGGACCACCTGATGCAGACCCAGTAAAGTCAAAACGACGTGAACGAATCCTGCAGCCGAAACTCAAGAAAGAGGGAGAGAAAAGACAAAGAGTGAAGACAAGACAAAGAAAAGACAAATGGACGTCACGGTTACCCGAAAAGAAACAGAAAGACAAAACGGCAAACGACACAGACAAAGACAGGTCCAACTAGGTGAAGTTCACCAATTTTCAAGGCCCACGTATGGCGGACCACAAACAAAACAAAAACAAAAAAATATATATATATACATAACTAAAACTAATTTTAGTAATGGGCTGTCAGGACCCCACTGTCCTAGGCCTGCATCTCCTGGGTCCCTAGTGGATCCCAGGTTCCTATCCCACAACCTAACGGCCAGTGCCAGGCTGTGGGACCTGGCAGCCTTCTCTAACCCTAAATTGAGGAACCCTAACCCTAACCCTAGTTCTGGGACATTTAATTATAACCCTACCCCAAGTTCTTAACCCTAAACCTACCCCAGGGACATTAAAGACAATTTGGACTACTTAAACTAAACTAAGTTAAATGAAAACCCAACCCTAATATTAAACTAAACTAATTATAACCCTACCCCAAGTTCTTAACCCTAAACCTACCCAGGGACATTAAAGACAATTTGGACTACTTAAACTAAACTAAGTTAAATGAAAACCCAACCCTAATATTAAACTAAACTAAGTTAATACTAAACCCCAACACAATTGATTTAAACTAAACTAAGTTAAAAACTAAATATAATGATAAACTAAACCCAGTTAACCCTAAAACCCAAATACACTAAACTAAGTTTATACTAAACCCCAACATATTTGATTTAAACTAAACTAAGTTAAACTAAATATAATTAAAACCCCAATAGTATTTAATTAAACTAAACTAAGTTAATATTAAACCCTAACTCTAATCTATTTATACTAAATATAAGTAAATTCAAAACCCAAATAACTAAACCTAATCCCAGGACGCAATTAGAAACCCAAATACTAAATTAAGCCCCTCCCACTCGATATATAATCAGCACAAGGTACAAAGCTCAGTTAGTTGGACAACGGACGCGGGCCAGTTAAAAGGAAAAGCACAAGAAAGTAAGGGCAGAAAGTGACAGAAAGCTAGAAAAGCAACAAAGAGAAGAACAAGCAAAGACAGAAAAGCCAAGGGGGTGCCATAAAACAAAGAAGTAACAAAGGGGGAACAAAGAAACAAGAAGACAAAGATAAAGACAAAGAAATAAAGAAACAGAAAAGGCTCAGGACCGCCTGATGAAGACCCAGTAAAGTCGAAACGTCGCGAACGAATCCTGCAGCCGAAACTCAAGAAAGAGGGAGAGAAAAGACAAAGAGTGAAGACAAGACAAAGAAAAGACAAATGGACGTCACGGTTACCCGAAAAGAAACAGAAAGACAAAACGGCAAACGACACAGACAAAGACAGGTCCAACTAGGTGAAGTTCACCAATTTTCAAGGCCCACTATGGACCACAAACAAAACAAAACAAAAAAATATATATATATACATAACTAAAACTAATTTTAGTAATGGGCTGTCAGGACCCCACTGTCCTAGGCCCGTGCATCTCCTGGGTCCCTAGTGGATCCCAGGTTCCTATCCCACAACCTAACCCTAACCCTAACCCTAATATTGATGCCTAACCCTAACCCTAGGCCCTTAACCCTATTTACATTTAAACACATTACACATAGATTACATATACAATCATTTATTATAAACACAAATATATTTGATTAATAAATAATTTCATAAAAAAATATATATGTAAGTATTTTGTTAATTTCATATGTTGTCAATAAACAGTTTAAAAAAAATAAATATGTAGGTCCTAAGGGATTTATATAATTCATGGGGTTTACAAGGGTAAAAAGAAAAAGACGACAAGACATTTTACAAACTTTGAACATACAAGGGGCGGGGTATAAATAGGAGGCTCTGAATCAGGAGCTCATTTCATTCTAGACCACCGGCGAGTTCAGTTGTGCAGCCATCTTTGCAGCTCTTTCATTTTTAGTGCCCTAGACCTGAGGAAGGCCCAGAGAGGGCCGAAACGTTGTCGGGCACCTTTCTTTTTGATTTTTTGATTAAAAACAATTTGATTTTCAATTTTAAAAGCAATTTCATTTCATTTATTTTTATTATTATTTTTATTTCATTTTTTTCTAAAAAACAACAAAACAAACAAAAAAACATTTCATTTCATTTTATTTATATATATTAAAAAACAAAAAAACAAAAAAATAAACTATTTACACCCACATGATGGGGCCATCAGAGGATGGCTGGACCACGGTCCATTATGGCCGACGGCGCCGCCAACGCCAGCCACAGTGGCGCCAGGCCGACTGGGGACCCTATGGACAGCAGTCCACAGGGTGGAGGGCCCGTGCCCATCCTGCTGCCTCTGGGAGGGGACGGCCCCAGGCTTGGGGCCCGTACCCTTCTGGAGGGCGGCAGGGCCAGCCCTTTTACCCTAACCCTACCCTACCCTAACCCTAACCCTACCCTAACCCTTACCCTTAGCCTTACCCTTAACCTAACCCTTAGGGATTCTTGCCTAAACCGAACCCTCTCTACCTTAATATAACACCTAGCCCTTAACCTACCCTTAACCTAACCCTTAGGGATTCTTGCCTAAACCGAACCCTCTCTACCTTAATATAACACCTAGCCCTTAACCTTACCCTTAACCTAACCCTTTAGGGTTCTGGCCTAAACCTAACCCTCTCTACCTTAATATAACACCTTACCCTTACCTTACCCTTAACCTAACCCTTTAGGGATCTGGCCTAAACCTACCCCTCTCTACTTTAATATAACACCTAGCCCTTAATCTTACCCTTAACCTAACCCTTAGGGTTCTGGCCTAAACCTAACCCCCTTACCTTAATTTAATATCTAGCTCCTAACTTTACCCTTAACTTAACCCTTAGGGATTCTGATCTAAAGTTTACTCTTCTCACTCCAATTTAAAATTACCCTGACACCATAAACCATAATCCTGACCTGGATACAACTCTTAGACCTGATAGGTGACCTTAATATTAACTACTTGTAGAAGGTAAACACCAAGTTTGAATTAACTATAAGATCTCTGGTTCTCCATAACTGGCCAATATATTAGGTACACAATTTTAGAAAAAACAAAACTTAATTTCAATAACTTTAGTCCAGATAAGTAACCCATATATAAGTACATGAGGATGATCAACACAAACTGAAATCTCAACATATCTCAATTATGGTACGTGGCCATTTTATTAAGTACAGGAGGATAAATGAATACACTAATACAAAAGGATATCGGTTGAATCAAAACCCGAGAAATGGAACCCTGGACGGGCCAGAAAGGATAAGGGAAGTAACTTAACACAACATGATCAGAGAGTAATACCGACGTGCGTCGGCCAGTGCATTGCCTTTGACTCACCCATTTCAACCACCGAGTCGACGGACGAGGTGGGGGGGGTCATCGAGAGAGTCTCTCCTACCCTAACCCTCACTGTAAAGTTTCCTAACCTAACCCTACCCTAACCCTAACCTTCACCTTTTTCACATCTAACCCTAAGTTCCCTTTAATGGAAAAATTTACCCTTTAATGATAACCCGAATCCCATATCTATAAGCCCAATTAATAAAAATATAGAATAAATAATAAATAAATCCATCAATTAATAAATATAGACACACTAACATACACATATACAATAATTCATAAAGGCAAACATAACACACAAACATTACAAATGGGACAGTTTAAACATAAACAATTCATATTCATTTAATAATTTTCAAACAATTAATTCATTATTTTACTTACATTCAGATGTACAATTCATTAGGAAACAGAAGACATTTAAAAACAAACACATTTACACAAATACAAGCACTTCAAATTCATTAAGGGGTTAAATTCATTAATTTCATATAAGCACATTAAAATCATGCACATAAAACAGAGACAAGCAACTTGTATTTATTAGGGGATTAAAAACAGTTTATATCTTACAGAAAACATACAACATAGACATATTTATACAAAAAACAATCAGCTTAAACTCATTGAAGGATTAAAAACTTATCAAACATGATTAATTTCTTAAAAAAGTAATCTAATTACATGATTATATTTTATTAAAGGGACAAACAGTTCAGATAGTACAAAGAAAGCCTTAAAAACAGGTATATTTAATGAAAAACAAACAGCTTAAACACATTAAAGGGTTAAAAATAATTATTTCATTCATATATTTTCTTATATTCATTTAATTAAGTCATTCAGATTCTAAAATTAATTCAATTCATTTAATTCTAAAGCCAAATTCATTAAAAACAGTGCAGCTGGAGGGACATGCCCGGGCAAAGCCCACATGCAGAAACACAGGCTCCATGCATGCACACAGCACATGCTGCAGGCCACCAGAGGGTATAAAAGGGAGTGGCTGCAGAGCAGAGCTCATTTCTGCTCCGACTGCCAGAGAGGCAAGATCCTCACAGACCGAGAAGACCAGACACCCAGCTTTCATTCTTTTTTCTTTTGACATTTCGTGTGCCCGACCTGAAGAAGGCCTGATACAGGCCAAAACGTTGTCACAGGCACACAATATTTTTTTCTATTTTTAAAAAATAAAAAAATAATAAAAACATTAAAAACTCATTTAAAAAATCCAAAAAAATAAGTTAACTTCATTCTTTTTGTTTAAAAACACAGTTACACAAGCACATACACATACACTCACACACTTATTAATAAATACACACTATAATAAATATCTGTCTAATAAATAAATAAATAAACTCCTTATTATCTATGTATGCAAAGCCTACCCAAGCCCTTTACACTAATAAATAAATATATTAACAATAAATACAGTACACACAAAGACATAAATAACAAATTCATTGAAAATGAATATAATTAAAAATAAATTCATTGAGAATTAACAACCTTCTTAACAATTCATTGTGAAGTACTGTACAGACCTGAATCAAGATGGTCTTTGATGATGTCTGGCAAGCGGTGCGTTATGGCAGGAGGCGCCAACGCACTCGCCATCCCGAGTGGGACCGGGTGATCGAGGTAGGCCGAGGGACAGACAGAGCATGTCCTGCACCCTACAGGGGGCAGGCTCAGATCCTACGCCCTAACCTAACCTAACCAGCCTACGCCCTGTATCTCCGGAACTGGACGTGCTAGAGACTACAAACCCAACCCTAGCCTCCATAATTTGACCCTTCTGAACACGCCAGTCTTGGTCCCGAGTCTCTACAACCTTGCATTCCCGAGATACACTCCAAATTCACTCAAATGTCCAAGCCACGCCCACTTCCGGACCTCCTAGCGACAAGGGGCTGGCACCGTTGGAAAGCCCGTCCTCAATATAGGAGGAGTAGCACTTGGTCCTGTCCCTCTATCTCATGCGCCTCTCACGCTAACAGACAAAGACTGTCCCCTTCTCCTATTGGTCGATTTCACTCAAAACTTTGACGGCCTGTATCTCCAGAACCGTACATCCTACGGACTTGGTTCTGGTACCGTTAGAAAGCCCGTCCCCACAAATGGGGGGTGTAGCCAAAGTCCCAGACCCGTATCTATTAAGGGGGCCGAACGCTCCACAATGCTTGTATTTTTACCCAAGATGCTTTGCTCCAATTTCAAAACGGACTTCACCAGCGTGCTCAGGGGTCCCCAAACTCATGTCCAGCATTTGTCCCGTCTCCATTGGACCACGGGAAGTATGTTTGCTCCACTTTCCATACTTGGTACTAATCCCCTATACCCTACATCTAAATCTATATACATTTCATTTTATAGATAACAAATTGAATAGATGCATTGATAAATAACATATTAAATATATTACATATCTTCATAAATATATAAATACATAAATTCATTAAAAACTATAAATTGAATAAATACTTCTAATTAATAAATAAATAAACAAGTACATTTATTAATCTAAGTTTGATCAACTATTGACAATGTGTGATGCTGTATAACTGTGTTGACGTGACCGAAATAAATACATAAATCAAATCAAATCAAATCAAATCAAGTTCATGGGGAACTGGGAGCTAAAAAACAAAACACATAGGGTAGGGGTATAAAAGGACGAGCTCTGGGATGAGGGCTCATTTGGATTTTGACCAGCGACAGGAATAGTGCTCCAGCCACTCATAGCAGCTCTCTTATTTTTTGGCGCCCTTTACCTGAAGAAGGCCCAGAGAGGGCCGAAACGTTATCGGGCACCTTTCTTTTTTGATTTATCATTAAAAACAATTTGATTTTGATTTAACAACTATTTCATTTTTGTTTCAAAACAATTTTCATTTATAAAAAATATTTAATTTCAATTTGTTATCTTTTAATTCATTTTTTTCAAAAAAAAAAAAAAAAAAAATTTTTAATTTAATTTCATTTTAAATAATATATAAAACAACAACAAAAAAAAAACTTATCCCATATAATGGTGTCATCTGTTGATGGCTGGACTACAGTCCACTGTGGCCGGCAACACCAACAACGCCAGCCACGAGGGCGCCAGGCCGACTGGGACCCTTATGGGCAGCAGTCCATGAGCTGGAGGGCCAGTGCCTTTCCTGCTGCCTCTGGGAGGGGACGGCCTCAGGCCTGGGGCCCTTAGCCTTTCAGAGGGCGGCAGGGCCAGCTCTTCTACCCTAACCCTACCCTACAGGCCCATTTCCCCCAACCTAACCCTTACCTTAAAAATTACCTGCACATGGACTCTGCCTTGACGGAATGTAGGGTAGGTGACGTAGCCTCCGTGGGCCTTAGGCCCGGCACACTGGCTCCTAAATGGACTTTACTTCTGTACGGTAAGGAAGGAGTAAACCCCGCTGAATGAAGTCAGTCTGCAGAGTCTAAGGACCAGCGAGGCCAGAATCAAGAAGTCCACATGCATTCTTCTACTTAACTGCTTCTCTGTCAAAGTCAGATACCAACAACATGCATGTGCAAGCCTGAATTTAACTGGACGAAGCCAAGACCGCTGGAAAATGGTCACCTCAGGGGAGGGACGTCTTTATTCCAAGTATATATGAAACTCCTATCAAAACTTATTAACTCTTAAACTTCTGACCTGAGGTCACTGCTGTGAATACAGCCTTACCATAGCCCAATCTTAAAGTATAAATTAAATATGAATAAATATTGTTAAAGTTTGTGTTCATTTCATAAATATACTCAAAACACTTCATCTGAAAAATTAAATTGGAGGAGCCTCGCAGACAGACCTACCTCAGTCTGAAATCCTTCCTGTCCGTCTTTCCAAACTTAAATTATTTTTCACTCTGCTGAAAACTTCACAGCAAAATCATGGACTGACGGAGAGACGTGACGACAAGTGACTGCATGATGGAAAACAATAAAGGCTTCTGAAGTGCTCTCAATATCTGTTTTTTATTTCATCAGTTTTAGCAGAACTTGACAATCATCTAATCACAAGCAGCTGGTGTTTTTTAATGTTTGACTCTGAAAACATTTTAAAAAGACTCTTTCCCAGAGAGATTACTGGAATACTTCTGTGGCTGACAAATGTAGCGGTTCGTCTGGCACGTCAGGTTAAAACTGCTGGGGTATTATTTTTGTAACCTGTTTATAAGTGACCTGACTCTGATTTTTTTGGCTCTAATGTGACCTGAATCTGACTTTTTTGGCTCTAATGTGACCTGACTCTGATTTTTTTGGCTCTAATGTGACCTGAATCTGACTTTTTTGGCTCTAATGTGACCTGAATCTGATTTTTTTTGGCTCTAATGTGACCTGTATCTGTCTTGTTTCTGACAGTGTGAACAGCATAAGTCGAATTGAATCTAACATTTTCAAATCAGATCCAGACCTCTTTCAAACATGGTACTAAATCGGATATGTAGTCCATTTTCTTGAATGTGACGGCGGTCTGAACAGCAGGTCGCATTAATGAGACTTTGACGTCATTGGAGCAGTTTACCTCGAGACAAAAGTTTTAAGAGTCTCTTCATGGACAGAACATAATCACAGGTTATTACAGACGTGATTATTACAAAGTTTATGCATTTTTTTTACTTAAAGACTTTTAGTTGTTTTTCCAGCTACAACCTTGATTAAATATGCATAAAGGAGTGATGAGAGAAAGTGAGAGAGTGCTGGCTGATCGACTGGCGTCTCCATTACACGCACAATAAACAATAAACGATAAACGATAAATGTGAATGAATCAAACGTTTGTATTATATCTGATAAACTTAATTTATTAACACTGAACAGACTTTTTGAATGGATTTATCAGACTAAAATAACAGATTACAGAGATGCTGATGATCCACTGCTGTCCATCTCACCTGTATGTTATGTTATATATGTCATATATGTTACATGTTATTATGAGACCGCTTCAGTCAGTGAGCAGTCTGCTCTGTCTGATCTGCTCTCAGACAAACTAACAAACATCAGAACATGTCATTAAACTCAGTTTTCTCCTCTTTGTTCACCTGTTCAGCGCTGTGGATCTGAGATGTTTGACTCTGCAGCAGCGATCTGTCATCAGCAGGAAAGAGCGTCTGCCTTTAGGTTTATAAGAATTGAAAAATAACATAACTTTAATAAGAGCTCAAGGTAGGTTGCTGTAACATAGGGTATGTAAAGCATGTTGAAGCTCAGTTTTGGTCTGTGTTTGTTGCCCCTCATCACACTGTGCTGTGTATGTCATTAATGTTATACTGAGCTGTTCACATCAGTCTGCAGTCAGGACACATTTACAGGGGGAATCTGAACAGACAAACAAATAAATCAGACTTGAGCAGTGAGGGCTGCAGTGTGACTTATTAAAGAGTTTACTTATTAGAGAAGCTCCAGGGGGAGAGAGTTCACTTTATTCTCAGCCAACTACAAATGTGCAGAATCTCCGGGCATAAACTTTATTTTTGGCCCTTAACCAGAGGACGGCCCAGGGAAGCCAGAAAAGCTGTTGGCCACGGGTTTCTTTTACATTTCATTTTAATTTCATACAATTGTTTCTTTTTAAAACTAATGGGTTTTTCTTTTGATTTTTATTTAGTCATACCAAACCCTATTTTGAGTTACATTTTATGGAAATACATAAAATTCATTTCTAATCATTAAAACTCTATGAATATAGATTGTATTAAACAGTTTATAAAAACATTGATTCACCCATTTCTGATGGGTGGTCACATGGACCTTGGTCCAGCTTATAAAGAGTCTTAGTTGGACCACAGTGCTGACAGGTCTGATACTCCTGGGTAATAACCCTTGTATTCTGGATTATGCACGTCCAAGTACAAAGTGTTCAATCAAGTTTTAAAGGATCTAATATCTCTGAGACCTCCTGCTGTCACATCCTGGATGTTTTAGACACCTACAGCCGTGTAGGCCACAGCACCTCTCCTGCACACTCTAACTGTATTTACAGAAGGTCTAAGGTGATTAAAACATGTGGGTTAGGGTTAAGCAAGGAAATAGCTGGATCAATTTGTACCCAAATAGTTTTGATTGGTGTCTGGCTAATGTCACCTGGGGCTATTATAAAAAACACTTTGGCATTTTTGAAGACCAGTTTTCCAGCTGTTGAATCATTTTTGCCCAAAACATTTATGTCAGATATCAACAAAGTTTTTATTACTTGTGTTAAAAAATATTTGTGTGTAAATCCTAAAGAACAAATCAAACACATGGAAACATGACCGATTTTCAAAAACAATTTTATGTTTTTCTCCAAAACTGTAAAACTGAATGGTACAAAGTAGCATCAGTGACTTCCTGTTTGAGGCTGAAGACGAGCTCAGAAACAAACAATGAGTCAAATTATCATCAATAAAAACCAGAATAAATCTGTCATCTGTGAGAAATAAACCCTTAAATTACAGGTTATTGTAAAGATATTCATTTATAAAAGAAGACACCCAGTAGAGTGAAGTATGAGCCTGAACGTGCCTTCAAAATGAAAATACATGATTAAGGACATTTATTCTTAGATTTGTCTGAGAAAGTTCTCTTTCTATTTCATCGACTTTTATCCTGAATCAAGTCCTACATTTTCTAATAATAAACATTGTTGTTATTATTATTATTATCACTCATATTTTGTGTCGTCATTATGGTGGAAGGATACATCAGATTGATGCATTAAAGACAGCACATTAAACTTTCAGATGTGATTTTTTTTAGAAACAATACACGGTTAATGTGGGCTCTGTTATTTCTCAGACCTCCATCATGGTGGACCGGATTTGTATACCATGTTTCTATCTAAGCAGCTCAGAGTCGATGGCAGTGATGATGGAGTGAGGAAAGTGTCTGGATGAAGACGGATTTGGAGCTTCAACATGACCGTTGTTACCTCGGCCAATTATATCTGTGTGGAACTTAAGATGAGATTAGTGTGCAGAGTGAGAGCTCTACCCCTCAGGAGGATCTCTGCAGCAGGTGGCCACTGTGATTGGCTGAGATGCAGGACGTGCTGAGGGAGAAGCGGCCTCCCATTGGCCGATCAGCTTCACATCAAAATGGACCGAGAAGTCGGCGTCTTTTCTGACAGCAGCTCCACTTTCACTGTCGGCCTCCAAGCTGAGCTGCACTTAATGCTTGCTATGAGACTGACAGTTTTTTTTGTGACTTTGTTAGATTTTGGCTTTTACTTTGTTTTCTTCTACAGAACTTTTGCCTTTGGCATGTTTCTCATTTTCTAAATAAAATGTTTTGATATTTGATTTTTTTGGAGATCGAGACTGATTTCCCTTTTCTACATTTTTACCTTTAAATAAGTTAAATGGTAAATGGACTTGAGCTTATATAGCAATTTTCTAGTCTTGGACTACTCAAAGCTGCTTTACACCGCAGGTCACACCGACCCATTCACACCCATTCACACCCATTCACTCTCACATTCACTCACTGATGGTTCAGAGTTTTTATGTTAGTTATCCATCAGTATCTCTAACACATTCATGCCCTTTCATGCTCATTTACCCTCCACTGACGCAGCAGTGGGAGCAACTTGGGGTTAAGTGTCTTGCCCAAGGACACATCGCCATGTGTCGCCCGGAGCTGGACTTGAACCTGCAACCTCCCGATCACTGACCAAGCGCACTATCCCACTGCGCCACCGAGGCCCCTAAATATAATATAATGTAACATATATATATATATGAAACATATGTGTATGTGTATATACATATATATGTATATATATATATATATATACACACCTATTTCTATATATTATATACCTTAACCCTAGACGGGTGCGTAACATAATTTTAGGGCTTGTCCTGTTGTTGTATTTTTTCCACATTGTTGTTTGTTGGCATTTTTGGCACTGTAAAGAAAAAAACTTGTTTGTCTTCAGTGACTTTGCTCATCACCCCTCGCTTAAAAAAAGTGGATCGGTGCACGAAGGTCGATCTCGTGTTAATCACAAACCTGTTTGATATCTCTGTTCCCTTGAATGACCGAAAGGCAGAGGATCAGAAACGTCTGTGACAAAGATGAGCAGAGGAGGGGAAAGTGTTTCAGTGCTCCTGCTCAGTGCTCCTGCTCAGTGCTCCTGCAGCTGTAACAGTGACGTGGAGCTCAGACTGCTGCAGCCTCGAGCCGAGTGCTGTCACCCACACTGGGATAAAAACAATGATCTGACACTCCGGTCACAGAGGCTGACTTCATACCCTCTGAATCGAGCTCCTGCTGCTGTGAACAGCTGAGCACACTTTGACTTCATCAACTTCTCTGCTTTAACAAACATATCCACACAGTTCACATGGATTTGGCTCTCTGACTCTTCATGTAGAGTCTGTGTTGAATTCAGCTGTGTTATTTCTTTAATCTGATCATTATGACTTTATATCACTCCTGATCAGAATCCCAAAGAGCATGCAGACTCTAACAGACCAGCTATTTCAGAGGCCTTCAGTCAGGGGTAGGGTTAGTGCAGCACATTTACTCAGACACAACATAACCCTCAAATATTACTTTATGTCCTTCCCTTAACTTCAGGCTCTTACCTGGCTGATACCTGGCTAACCCTAACCCTATAAAGACTTGGACTATGACAACAATCACAATTCTCTCTCGTTTGCCTGACCATCTGCTCCACATCATGATCTACATGGCACATCCTTCTGATCATTTCATTTCTTATTTAGACTTAGATCATGGATGTGTTTCTGAAAAGACACCTGACAAAGACTGGCAGCACAAAAACGTCCACCATGAACAGTCTGTGAAAACCAGCAGCTCCTCAGAGGTCCTGCAGATCTGTGCAGGGTTAACCCTAAACCTGGTTTTTGTCTCCTGTGCTGCTCAAAGTCACATGGGCCACAAAAATGGAAAATATTAGGACACAGTGTCTTTGTTTAAAAACTGTTTTGTTTCAATCAAAGTCTGTTTGTTCAGAATTCAGATTTATTTTTTGGTATTTTATAGTAAATCTAGTAATATTTGTCCATTTATGTCTGAAAAGTTTGTTTTATTATTTTATTTTAACACGTGTTTCTGGTATTTTGTTCAGGTCTTTAAAAAACAAATCAAATTTGTGTCACTGGAGGAAATCAGGATCAGCTTTGTAAAGGTTTGTTTTTCTGTTAAAGAATCAGACATCTTCATGTAAAAATCTGAACTTGTATAATTAAAGCGGGGTCATAAAAAAACAAACATTGGGTTTGACATAAAAAAACATTTAAAATAATTTTAATGTTAAGAAACACAATCAGGCCAATACTTCACTTCCTGTGCGTCTCTATGGAGACGAAATGTCTCCGATAAACTGTACAGGGTCTCTGTCAAAACCTCGGGGGGGGGGGGGGGGGGGGGGCAGTGTTTGAAGGTGGGCGGGGCTTAAACAGGGATTCCACTGGATGCGTATACGGTCCTTCTCCGCTCCGCTCCGTCATCTGACGCGCGTCAACTCCCACTGGATCCGTCTGCGTAAGCATTGTGGCTCCGCCTTGCAGCGGGTCAACGAGCTCATAAAGTATTTTGTGGTTTTGCACCTCCAAAATCAAAAGCTCCTCATCCATGGTGAAGTGGGATGAGACTGAACTTTTGACACCAGGTCTGTCTCCGCCCTAAATTACATTTTTCCAGGTACAATACTTTTCCGTTGTTGACACAGTTTATTTCATTTTGAAATATCTACGGATGTTTTATTTTGTGTTTGTCCTGCATGAACTTCCTGTCCCGCACGATATTCTGTGTGCTAAATTGCTGCGCCGTGGTCCGGCATCCGGCAAAATAGAAGCTACGCAGCCGTGACGGAGTCGTGCCGCAGCTAGTGGAAGTACACGCATTGCTTATAATGGAAACGGATCGGCTCCGCTGCCGCAGCAGAGCGGAGACGGACCGGATACGCATGCAGTGGAATTTGGGCTTTACGAGCTGCACTACCTGTGTACCTGCAGGTGTAGCCCGTTGAGAGAGGGGGGAGGGAGAGGCTTGAGCTCCAGCTGGGCGAGCAGTGAGAAATGGTCTGAGGGGATGTGGGGGTGGGGGCAACCGGTGATGTTGTTGTCAACGAGCCACTGGCTGTCCAAGGGTCCAAGCAGACCAAGCACACTCAGGTGAGTCTTGGAGAAGAAGATGTAGTCGATGACACCCTGACAGCAGAAGACAGACAAAATAAATCAAATGACTGCACGAAACTGCTGACAAAAAAAACAGAAGATCAGATCTACAAGAAACAGGAACTACAAAACAGGATCAGATCCACAGGAACAAGGAACTAAAAACCAGGACCAGATCCACAGGAACCAGGAACCAAAAACCAGGACCAGATCCACAGGAACAGGAATACATCGGTTTACAGGTGCCCTGGGCTCTGAATGCAGGTGTTTACCTTGAAGTTGTAGGTGTAGTTGGTGTAAGGTTTGAGCTTCAGTGGTTACCTGTTGTAGGTGTTTACCTTGAAGTCGTAGGTGTAGTTGGTGTAAGGCATCAGGTTGCTGTTGTAGGCGCTCTTCAGTTGGAAGCTGTGCGTGATGCTGCCGTCTGAGTTGCCGTTTTTGCTGTTGCAGTTGAAGTTTGTCAGACAGTCGTTGTAGCGCAGCTCCTTGAAGTCCTTGTGATTTTCTGCAATGCCCCCGTTGCTCAGGTATTCCACTACACCTGCAGCACATGAAGATGAACTCATTTTAATCAAACAGCTTTTCTAACGGGGTCGGTTTGATTCAGGAGCTTTAACGGTCGTCCCTGATGACCAAACACCTGTTGGTGATCCGTTAATATCACCTCAACAATGTCAGTTTCTTTTCTGAAGGTCAGGTGTAAGAGATAACTGAATAAATAAATAACTTAAATAGCTAACCAGCGGCTACTTTAAGAGAGGACAATTTGAAAATTGTATTACATTATTTTCTTTGACCGGTCATACCAGAGTCGGGGAGAGAGTTGAGGTCAGCGCAGAGGACAATAGGGATTGACGAGAGCTCAGACGACAGCGAGCTGGTTGCCATGGAGGCTGCTGCTCGCTCTGCGATGCTTTTTAGTTCGGACAGAAACATCATCGTCTGGATTAGCTTAACGTCGGAGAACTCGGGGTCCCAGTGCATGTGGGCATTCGCCACCAAGATCAACTGCTGGTCCTGAGGAGGCTTCAATCCTGAAACCACAAAGATAAAAAGAGGTTACCCCGACTGACAAAGTCATGTGAGCCCGCTCACCCAAACTGTTTAACTACTCAG
This sequence comes from Scarus forsteni, assembly GCA_036419115.1. Classification (NCBI taxonomy): domain Eukaryota; kingdom Metazoa; phylum Chordata; class Actinopteri; order Labriformes; family Labridae; genus Scarus; species Scarus forsteni. Next base: position 55,966 of record JAZDUH010000539.1, read on the forward strand.
GGTCATAAGAAGGTCAGCTTGTATTTGCTCATTTATCTTAATCATTTACATGGAGTTTCCATGGGGGTTAATAAGTTTTGATTTCTTTGTCTTTGCCCAATTGGAATAATAGCACAATTCCCACCAGAGCATCACTTCACTGATGTTTACGAATGGTGATAATGGAAAATCCTGTTTTGTGATAAGCTAACATGAGCTTTTTATGCTATAATGGGCAGGACCAGCTGTCAGTTTATTCATGATCCTGGGCAGTATTTTCAAAAAGATGCTACATATTACATAGAGGACTTCATACGTAATACGTGGTGTAATCCAGCCTCTTCCCAGCAGCTGTGGCCCTAACACTGGTCACCCTGTTGTTGCATGAAGAGCTGTAAGTACACATCTGGATTAATAACAGTTCAGCTCTAAACAGAGTCCTAAAACACATGGAGCTGTTGCACTTGGACATCGATGGACTGATGTATGAACCCTCTTCTGCACTGATCTGTAACCTGTGAAGAGGACCAGAGGCTCATCCTCAGCGGGTCTACGTCAGACCAGACCTCCTTTTCATGGTGTTTGTATCACAGCAGAAAAAGGTCCTTAAGATGAGAGTGATCATTAAAAATAACCTGATGAACAGCTGGAGCTGCAGGATGACCACAGTAAAACAGTTTATCCTGAAGCTCATGGACACATTTGCTTTGCCTTTTCATAAAGTGAATATCGGGTCGCTGTCGGTTGGTGTAACTCTGCGGTGTTCAGAGCTTTAAACCTTTGACACCGTCCTCAACTCACTAAGCTACAGAGGACCTACTTTTCAACACTCTCTGATGTTCTCACCTGTGGAGAAGGCGTCCTTGTTGACCTCGAGCAGTACGGCGACCCCGATGTTGTCTTTGGTCATCACTCGGTTCAACATGACCTCCGAGCCCTCGGAGTTCGCCATGGCAACCTGGTTAAACTCGACTGTGTGTTTCTGGACCAAAGAGAACCTGCAGACACAGAGAAGAATAAAACGATCTGAGCATCCTTAAAGGTGTCAGTAGCTGAGACAGGAGTTCACCTGCTACCTGACCAACCACCTCAAAGACTTTAATGTTTATATATACATATGTATTTAGACTGTAAATGTAAGTTTCAATGTTCATGTTTATGTTCTAATGTATTAAGACTGTAAATGTAAGTTTTTTATGTTCTAATTAATTATGTTGTAGCGATTAGAAATTTGGCAGCGTTAAATCTGAAAATTTAGTTGTTAAATTATTAATTATTATCAATTAACAATTCACTGTATTGTTCTCGTTGGGGGCACCAGCCTTTTAATAAGGCAAACCTTAATTTAATTAATTATCTATTTAATTCCCTTAAATAAAGTAAATTAATCAAATCAAGTTTTATCAATCTCAAAATCTTAGGACAATTCTCGCTTCAGGGACACTAAATTCTACAGAACACTAACAGACAGTGAGTTTAAAATCAATAATCACGAATTTATTAAAATGAAAATGGTTACAATGCATGAAAATAAATGGTGGATTACAGATGAAATAAGAATAAACAATCAGCTTGAATGGAAATCATGAAGTGTAAAATGATGGTGAGTGAGTATATGCCTGAAGGATAACTATGACCTATACGAAAATCTGTGAGGAATTTCGAAGAGAATTTGGATTGAATCAATCTCAATGTCAGAACACTTTTTAAGTCTAAGAGCGCATCAAGCCTCCTTTTAAGTACAAAGTAACGTTTGCCCACTTGGTCGTAGAAGACTCGTGGTTCTCTCTGAGGTTCGGAAGGTCCAGGCTACGGGTGGATCAGGTAGGAACAACGTTGGATCAAGTTGATTCGGGTTGATTCAGCTTGGGAAGCTGAACAGCAGATCTGCGGTCCGAGTCCACCAGCGCCCAACGGATCCTTCTGCAGTTCGATCAGAGGCCTCCTCAGGCAAACTCAGACTTTGAAGTGGGCTGCGGCTCAAAAACTCTCAAAAAGGTTTTGACGAGAAGATGAAAAATCTGATCCGCGGAAGTATCTTTAAACACCGTCACTGGCCAGGTTAACAATGTCTCACAGACGACTATGCGAGATCAAAAAGATCAAAAATCAAAATAATGCTGTGCAGGCTTTTGATGAGGATTTAGATATTCAGATTTCCCAAATTAAATCTGAATAGAAAAACTTGTTAATCTGCAGATCAAAGTTGCTCTCTAAACAAAAATGAATAAAAGTATGCGCGTTCAGCATAAGAAAAGAAACTACACGTGCCTATAAGACAGAGGCCTAACGGCGTAGTCAAAAACAAAGTAATGAGAAAGAGAGTAACGGAAAGAAAAGAGTGAGCAAGAGAGCGGAGCACGAGAGAGAGATACGAGGGTCGGCACTCTCAATTATAAAGGCCCACCGAGTGGGCGGGTGATGACATATGCCGATTCTCATCTATAATTATCATTATTATTATTAATTAATAATTAGGTTTTAACTTTACTGACAAATTACTCACATCACTCAACTCACCATAAGTATTAGGTCTCAAACCACATGCACGAATGACAAGATGGTGATATCAAACAATTCTAATGCATTTAAACAAAAACACACACAGTAACTATAACTCGGTTACTGTCAGGCTTGCTGTGAATCAAGAACGTAGAGTTGAGTATAACTGGAAAAACTAATATTACGTTGATAGGCACTGTTAAAAATACATAGTAACACATATTGATTACATTATCCCTAGATTCTGTGGTCAGTGCTACGCACGTGTCCATACCTAGGATTGTGTCTTACCAAGAAAAGTCACTAGGTGGAGCTGTTGGTCTTTTAAAGAATTCACAGATCAACCACAGTTGATTAGATATAAAACTAGATATCTTTATAATACAAGATGCTAGAAAGATCATTCAAAGTACACTGGAATGTACATCACAACCTGAGTACACATTTTAGGATTTAGAACTCTGATATCAGTTCCATAAAGTCAATCCTGCAATCAGAAGTTTTCTGGAGGTTTTTGGAATGCAAAGAGAGGGGTCCAAATCCTAGGGGACCAAATGGAGGAATTTACGACTCATCTGTGGAACCCATCAGTGTTCACGGAGGTGGGGAGGATTACGAGTGTTTACTGATGTTCCATCAAGTGTGACCCTTCCTGTCAATCTGGAGGGGGAGGCTCTAGACTGGACGGCGTCTGTGGGAATCTTGACGAATCAGAGGCTTGATTCTCCCCAACGTGCTGGACAGTATCCTAAATCAGAGAAATGTTTTTTTTTTTTCTAGGCACATATGGTGGGCCACTCGTTGGTCACCCAACAACAGGGATCAGGCCAATTTACGAGTTGAGGTGTTGGTGTCGTAAAACAAAGGGGGAGAAGGAAGAGGCCCAGAGCCATCTTAGATTTCACATGAGAGTTCCCTGCTCCTTTAACTCTTGTTTCCTGACGCTACAATGTTTTGTGTTTATATTTGCGATAGAACAGCTGCACTGCACAGATGTTGGAGGTCAAATACCTGTGATCGTCTCCTACTTGTAAACTCGATGTGAAGAACTTCTTGAGGGATTTCTGTCAGACTTTGCTCAAATGTGTCCTTTGACCTGACAGTGAACTGAATACATTCCTATTTCGTCCCTGCTGACCGCCAGAGGCGGTGCTTAAAGCACTGAATATTCCTCTTAGTGCATGCGCAGTGCGAGTACATGTACCAACAATATCACTTGTGACCCCTTGATGACCCCGAAGAAGCTATATCTTCTGGCGTCAATCCAGGACACTTCCCTTTTTTTCTTCTCGCGCGCAGTTTGCTTTGAGCGCTGTGTTAAGTCTTCAGTAAGGTGGCTACCTTATACCCCGTTGCTGGTAGCTCCGTGACCTTTGTGTGTCGGAGCAGCGGACAACGTTTGTCCTCCAGGAGCTGCGATGGTGATCTGTCACTTCAGTGGAGTGTGTTTTGCGGTAGCATCACCTGTGTGTCAACCTCTGGGCCCTCCACCCCTGCCAACCTAGCGGTTGGCAGGGGTGGAGGGCCCAGCGGCTGATGTTGGCCTCCCTCCTTCAGACCAGCCACCTTCTGCTCGTCCAACATGACCCAAGCGGCGTGCAGAGGCCGCAGCGACCACCCCCTCCAAAAAGAAGGCGAGATCTGACTATGGCAGTCTGTCATCTGAAGTGGAGCGGCTATCTGCTGAGCTAGCCCAGATGAGGTCTTTGCTCGCCAAACGCCAGCCTGGTGCCCCCTTGGTGGCTGATGTGGCACTCTCCCCTCCAATGCCAGCACTTTTGCCTGAGGAGGATGCTCTCTCCCTGGCAGCTTCCGCTAGCCACTTCTGTGAGTATGAGGCAGTTCTGGGGGATGGGGAATCCCCACCATCGGAGCAAGGCTCCCGCTCTTCAGCTCAGACTTCAGGGTCTGAAATGGGGGACGGCTCCATGTGTGCTGTGATGCGCCTGGCTCTTGAGCAGTTGAACACATCAGTTCCGCAACAGGCGGAAGCAGCGCCTGCAAGTACCTTCTTCAGGCGCAGGCCGGCCTCTACTGCCTTTGCTATTCCCCACTCTGTGGACTATCTGAAGGAGTTGCAGGCCTGTTGGAGGGACAGTAGGGCCTGCTCCCGTCTCTCTGCAGGTGGGCGGCCTCTGCCGGCCATGCATGATGCAGCAGGGGCCGGCCTGGATTGCATGCCAGCAGTTGAGCCCGCTATCGCTTTGCTCATTGTGGCCCCAGATGAAGCTCTGCGAAGAGATGCTAGGTGCCCTAGAACCCAGTGTCAGATCACACATGACCTTACCCTAATTTCCAGGGAGCTTGGACAAATTACTTCTATTTTGGTTCAGGTTCGCCATCAGGTTTGGCTGTCACAATCTAACTTGACTGAGGCAGCCAGGAGAATTCTGCGCAGCTTGCCGGTGGAACCAGGGCAGGTGTTTGGTCCAGCAGCCCAGGAAGCACTGGAGCGGTCCACCCAGGCCGGGCAGACCAGGCAACAGCTTGCGGGTCTTAGGCGGGTGCCTCCTCCTGTTAGGCCCCCCGTCAGCAGGTCTAGGGGTCCCTCAGCTGTCTTTCGCACCCGCACACCACTGACGGGCCGCTCGACTAGTCGTTCTCACATTCAGTATCCCATACTGAGACCGCACCGGGACTTTATGGACTCTGCCCGCTTGCAGCCCAGGCAGTTTCGTGCTCCAGGGCCTGTCCTTCCCACCTCTACGGCCCCAAGGAGCCGGGGGGCCAGAGATTGAGGCCTTGGGGCCAGCGGTCGGGTATTTTTCACATCAGCAGCTCCAACAGTGGGCTGCTCATGCTCTGGATCCATGGGCAGTCGCCACCCTGACACATGGATACAGGCTTCAGTTCCGCCACCGGACCCCAGCATCTGGCTGGGTCATAATGACCTCCATCAGAGACCTGGCAAAGGCTCTCACTTTGGACCAGGAGTCGGCTGCCCTCCTGGCCAAGAGTGCCATCGAGCCAGTGGACCCTCTGGCATGCCCCGGAGGGTTCTATTCGACATATTTTCTTGTGGCGAAATCGACTGGGTTTCGCCCAATCCTGGACCTCAGAACGCTGCTTTCTGAAGGTCATGCCATTCCACATGTTGACCACAGGATGTCCTACATACTGTGGCACATGGGCACTGGTTCACGTCCATCGACCTCAAGGATGCTTACTTCCACATCCCAATCGCTCAGGCGCACAGGCGGCTTCTTTGCTTTGCCTACCGAGGCCGCCACTGGCAGTTCAGGGTGCTGCCCTTCGGGCTCTCTCTCTCCCCAAGGGTCTTCACCAGGTGTATGGCGGCAGCACTTGCGCCTCTACAGGCTCAGGGCTTCAAGGTTCTTCCATATCTGGACGATTGGCTGGTCTGCGCTCCCTCCAGGGCCCAGGTGTCCCGGGACACAGAGCTTCTCCTGTCCCAAGTGGCTCAGCTCGGACTCAAGGTAAATGTGGAGAAGAGTTGCCTGGTGCCATCCCAGGCCACAATTTTCACTGGTGTTTCTCTGAACAGTGTTACAATGACAGCGAGGCCATCCCCCCGGCGCGTGCACGATATCTTCCGCCATCCTGCCCTAGTCCAAGAGAGGGCCGCTGGCTGACCTATGTGTCTTTCCTTTGTCTCTTAGGCAAACTAACATCTATCTCAGGGATAGTTCCTCTGGGGTTGCTGTCACTGCGCCCACTGCAGCGGTGGCTGAACAGCTTCCGCTTGGATGCCAAGCGGCACAGGTGCAGGAAACTAAGGGTCTCACGGCGGTGTCTTCATGCCTTGGCTCCATGGAGGGACAGGGCACACGTGCTCAGAGGCGTCCCGATGGGCTCCGTTCTGTCTCGCAGGGAGACAGTTACTACAGACGCATGTCCCTTGGGATGGGGTGCTGTGTGGCAGAGCAGGATAGCCCATGGATGGCGGCCGGTGGAGGACCAGAGGGCACACATCAATGTGCTGGAGCTTCGTGCTGTCCACCTGGCTCTCAGGCACTTCCTGCCGCACCTGAGGGACAAGCATGTCATTGTGCAGTCAGACAACACATCAGTGGTTTATCACATCAACCATCAGGGGGGCACCAGGTCCACACAGCTGCTGGCAGTGACGAGGGAGCTCCTCACTTGGGCGCCCCCCCGCCTTATCAGCCTGCGGGCGATGCACCTGCGGGGAGAGCAGAACCGCCTGGCAGGCTTCCTCTCCCGTCAGAGGCCTCCATCAGGGGAGTGGCTCCTCCACCCGGAGGTGGTGAGCACAATATGGAGCCTCTTCGGCAGAGCAGAGGTGGACCTTTTCGCTTCAGAGGTGTCAACCCAATGTCCTCTTTGGTTCTCCTTGGCCGAGACAACCAGCCCACTGGGCCAGGATACGCTGGCTCATCCATGGCCGGACAGCCTTCTGCATGCCTTTCCTCCTATGCCCCTGATTCGGCATGTGCTCCAGAGGGTCCTTCAGGAGGGCCACAGGGTCTTGCTCATAGCTCTCTTTTGGCCAGGGAGGAGTTGGTTCCCACTATTGCATAGTCTGTGTCGCAACACACAGTGGCGCCTTCCTGACAGGTTGGATCTCCTGTCCCAAATGGCGGGGCGGATATGGCACCCCAATCCACACCAGCTTCAATTGTGCGTTTGACCACTGGAGGGCCCGAGGTGCTGTTGAGTGCCTGTGCAAACTCTGTCCAGTATACTATACTGAATGCGACGGCACCATCTACTCGTCTCCAGTATGAAAGCAGATGGACGTTGTTTTCCACTTGGTGTACTGGTAGGGGTGTAGACCCTACAAACTGTTCTGTGACAACTATTTTGGACTTCCTCCAGTTCCTTCTGGATGAAGACCGATCTCCTTCAACTTTGAGGGTCTATGTGGCAGCGATATCGTGTCGACATATTAGATTTGACGATGTCACAATTGGTGGTCACAGGCTGGTGTCCCTGTTTTTGAAGGGGGCTCAGAGGCTGCATCCCCCTAGGTCCATGAGGGCCCCACCGTGGGATCTTCCCCTGGTGCTAGGGGCCCTACAGCAGCCCCCATTTGAGCCCTTGGCACAAGCAGGGCTGAAGTGGATAACACTTAAGACTGCGTTCCTTCTGGCCATTTCCTCTGCAAAGCGTGTCAGTGAGCTGCACGCCCTGTCGGTCAGTGACTCATGCTTGAGGTGGAATTCGGATGGTTCAGGAGTCATCCTGTGGCCCAACGCAGCTTTTCTTCCCAAGGTGCTGTTCCGTGCTCACCTCAACCAACCTATTCAGCTGGCACGGTTTGACCCACCTTCAGGGGAGACGGAGGATGAGCCCGAACTGCTGTGTCCGGTGCAGGCTCTGGAGGTCTACACTGCAGCCACTGCATGTCTTCGGAGGTCTGATCAGCTTTCTGTCTGTTACGGTGGTTCTAGCAGGGGATGTGCTGTCTCCAAACAGCGCTTGTCCCACGGGGTTGTTGACGTCATTGTCCATGCATATCGGGCAAGTAAGCGTCCCCTTCCACCTGGTGTGAGGTGCCACTCTACCAGAAGTGTAGCTACATCATGGGCTGCCCTGAAGGGAGCGCCCCTGGAAGACATATGCGCTGCGGCCTCATGGGCATCACCAGGCACTTTCTCCAGATTCTACAGAGTGAATGTGGCCACACCCCATCCATTGGCTGTGGTCCTTCAACTGGAGTCCTCTGACCATACTCATTGATGGGTGGTAAGCTGGATTCCTCGTGACTTTTCTGGTATAAGTCATTCAGTGCTTTAAGCACCGCCTCTGGCGGTCAGCAGGGATGAAATAGAGCGGAATGTTACGGATGTAACTATGGTTCTATGAATCCCGAATGACCGCCAGAGCTCTCTGTCACTCAGAATCCTCGTTTGCTTGCGAGAAGATTCTTTAGGGAAGTGTCCTGGATTGACGCCGGAAGATATAGCTTCTTCGGGGTCATCCAGGGGTCACAAGTGACACTGTTGGTACACGAACTCGCACTGCACATGTGCGAAGGGGAATATTCAGTGCTTTAACCACCGCCTCTGGCGGTCATTCGGGATTCATAGAACCATAGTTACATCCGTAACTTTCCGTTTGCAGGTAAAAGGTCAGAGGTCAAATGACCGCGCCCACCCCAACAGCACTTTGACATGATGAAGGGTAGGAAAACCTCACAGAAACATAAAACCACTGAAGTATCTCTTTATCTGCTTGAACCAGCTCCACATTGATGTTATTACAGATTTAAGTGATTTTAAAGATAAAGTTAAAGTTGGAGAGTTTATCTCTCGTTAAAATGTTCCCACTCACTTCTGTGTCTTGAAGAAAGTGGCGCAGCCGTCGACATATTTCCTCTCAGCCTCTGAGACGAGTTTGGCTCGAGACTTCGGACAGAAATAGCCGTCATAGCCACGGTCCTTCAGTGTTTCTAAAAACAGCGTGTAGTACTGCTCCGTTTCCACCTCCTTGGGAAACACACAAAAGAACACATAGAAACATGAATGTGATGGTGAGTGAATAAGTACAACCTGAAAAAAACTCTGGACCACAGATCATACAAGACAACAGACAACATGACAGGTGCAGGCTGATGATGTCACTGACCTGCAGGCTGATGATGTCACTCACCTGTAGACTGATGATGTCAGCGTCGCAGTGGGTGATCTCCTCCATGATGCCTTTCTTCCTGTACTCCCAGCTGAGGGCCCATGAAGGGCAGTAGCCATAGAGCTGCCGTGTGGCATATTTATCACACAACACATTATAGCACATGACAGTGAACACGGCTGCAGGAGAGAGGTGGACAAGGATCATATTTTAATCTTTCCACATAAAAATAAACTTAAATTCAGGGACAATTAAAAAGTCAGTGACAGGGACCTACCTGTGGGACTGGTCTGGTCTCTCTCCTTCAGAGTTATCCATGGCCTCTGAGGAAGCTGCTCAGGATGGACTGAAACAATTAATCAAATTAGATTATTATAAAGATATTATAAAGCACAACAGCCAACAGAATAGATGATGTTCATGTGACATTACCTGCCAGATTGTCAAGCATGTAGTTCAAAAGTTTCCGCGTTCCATCAGATTGCTGGTAAAGGTTCAAGATGTCCTGTGACAGAGGGTTCCCTGAATTTAAAAAGTTAATGAATGGATAAATAAATACAAAATGAAATGCATTACTTTCAATAGCGTTAATTAAGTTCTACCTTTGAGTCCCAAAGTCTGCAGCTGGAATAGTCTCCCAAGTTCATAAGGAAGGACTCTTAAAAGGTTGTTGTTTAAAAGCAATTCCCTAAAAAAAAGTATCCAAAAAAAAAAATTACATCAGTTACAACGCCTTCAAATATGGTGTAGCAAGATGAAAACTGAAAAACTGTAGAAACAGAAATGTCTTAAAAACACTCCATTCCTCCCTGACTCTGTCTTCCTGGACCGTGGTCGTAACTCCTCTAGAGACATGTGGCGCCATCAAGTCTGTCTTTAATTCCTGCAAAGTACCACGAACAGACATCGGTGTGGATGCAAGAGATGTGTTACTACCCTGGACTTTCTTCCTAAACAGCGATTGGCAGAGACCTAGTCTTAAATTATTCTTAGGTGGCACCTAAGTTGACCTTTGACCTCCCTGGCCATTCGGACTCCTCATCTGCTCATCATATGTTTTTGCTCTTACAGAAAACCACAAACCTTTTAAACTCTTTAAATGAAACAATGGACACATCTAACAATGTGATATTTTATCCTGTCTTGACAAATGCTTTCTAATGATGTGACTTCTGTGTTTTTAGCTCTAAAAATGCCAAAGTTATTAAAAAGTTGGATTATTTGTGAAAGCTTCTTACAAACTAACAGCGCCTCTCAGTGGAAACTGAGAAGGTATCTTTTAGGGGTGCAACGGTTTACGGTTTAAAACCGAATCGTACGGTTTGCCCTGCATGGCTCAATTCGCCTTTATGAAGCGCGCTTTTTCGGTTTTGCAATTAATTAATTTCTAACAGCTGTGAGATGGATTTCTCTAGCCAGCGCCTGCTCTAAAGACAACCCCTCCTCCCCTCCTCGCACAGCTCTGTACAAAACCCCGCCCGCTAGTAAATATCCAATCGCTACTGTGTAATAGGAGTCGAGTACATGGCCGAGTGGGCGGCGTCTCACACTCTCGAGCTCGGCTCGGCCTCACAAAAACTGAGACGAAGAAGGAGAAAAACTCTCAGAAAAGTTATGGCGAGCGGAGAGGTGGAAAGACCGGAGTTTGAAGAAGCACTGGCTTCGTTCAATCTGCGGTGTGGGGACATTTCGGTTTCCTTATGGATTATAATGATGAGGGACAGAAAACAGTGGACAAAACTAAAACCATGTTGAAGCATTGCTCAGCGCTAGTCCCATATGCTAATAGGAACATGAGTCAACACCTCAGCCCTCATCACCCAGAGGTATTGCTTTCTCAGGCTACATTCACACTTCAGCCCTTGCTGCTCAATTCTGATGTTTTGTTTGTCTGTTCAGATCACTCCTGTAAATGTGGCCTGACTGCAGACTGTGACCGCATGCTCAGTTTAACATTAATGACACGCACAGCATGGTGTGAGGAGGGGAAACAAACACAGAGCAAAACTGAGCTTTACAATGCTGGAGAAGTTTGTTCCCATAACGTAGAATCCGATGTTACAGCAGCTCACCTTCAGTGAGCTCTTATTAAAGTAATGATGGTTATATTTTATTTCTTATAAACTTTAAGGTGGACGCTCTCTCCCGCACCGGGGTCTCTCCTGCCGACCCTGCCGATGACAGATCGCTGCTGGAGAGAAAAACATCTCAGAGTCATAGTGCGCTGAACAGGTAAACAAAAAAGGCAAAAGCTTAGTTTTGTCATCTGTTCTGATGTTTCTTAGTTCGTCTGAGCAGATCAGACAGGAGCAGACTGTTCACTGACTGACGCTGTCTCATAGGAACATACAGCAGCAGCGCACTGATGAGATGGACAGTGGTATCATCAGAGTCTCCACGTCCTGTATACTTGTTATTTAGTCTGATTAATCCATTCAAAATGTCGGCGCAGTGTTAATAAACTAAGTTTAACAGATATCATAATACAAACGTGGGATTCATTCACGTTTATCGTTTGTGCGTGTAATGGAGACGTCAGCCGATCGCCCCAGCACTCTCTCACTTTTTCTCCACTCCTCCTTTTATGCATTGTTTAGTCATGCTTGTAGTAGTCTTTAATGTAGGACAAAAAATGCATGAACTTTTTAAAAATCATGTCTATATTAACCTCTGATTATGTTCTGGTCATGTATAGTGTATATAGTAAATTGTATTTCAGTAGTTAGTCACTACACTAGCCAGGGAGCTAAGAGGCACTCTAACCATTTAAAATGTTTACATTTGAAGTGTTTTATATAAATGTCATAATACTTTATTTAAGCCAAGTAATAGTTAAAGACTAAGAGGCATTGTTATAATATAGTTTTCTTAAAAGCAAAATAAAGGGCGTCTTTTGGAAAGTCAATTTCTTGCTTTTTTTTTAATGCAAAACACGAACCGAAACCGTGATCCCAAAACCGAGATACAAACTGAACCGTGGACTAACTGCACCATTGCACCCCTAGTATCTTTCCCCTCCAGAACTGTACTCTGTACTCTGTATTATTAAAGAATGCTTATAATAGGATTTCTGCACCTTAAGTTTTGGTAGCATACCATCCCAAAGGCACGTTAACTTATATGTCTTAAGTTAACCACATGTATTTTGTTTAATTGACTGTTTAATAAGATTGAGACTGTTCTATTCTTTCTAATTGTTTGGCTGTATAGTATTTGGTATCAAATTGATCACCATGAGATTTCCTATCCAGTTGGAGTGCTTATATTGGATGTCTAATCAAACTACAACTCAATTTTGGCTAAATATAAGTTGATAAAGTTTTGTTACTCATCTAAAGGCCCTCCCCCTGTGAGTAGCTTAAAACCAGAGACACGTGCTCTGCTCTCTCTCTCCTTCTTTGACTTTCATCCTACACTTTGTTTCACGTCTATTTGGCTCCTGTATATTTATCTTTCTTTTTGTCTAAGTTTTGTGAAATGCCTGCCAATTTTCTTTATAAGCCAGTAAGCTATGAGACTACAAAGATTTGCTTCATATTAAATGGACTTTCATTATTAATTTCAGAATAGCATTCGTCTGGCTAACAATTTCTTAATTTTTGGAATTAGTTATAAATTATTATTTTTTTTTTTTCGAGTTATTTTTTGGGGCTTCTTATGGCCTTTATTTGATAGGACAGCTGAGAGAGACAGGAAAGCGGGTGAAGAGAGGGGGGATGACATGCAGCAAAGGGCAGTGGCCGGGATTCGAACCAGCAGCCGCTGCTGGGGGGTTGGCAGCCCCCGTACATTGGGCGGACGCTCTACCAACTGAGCTAATGTCCACCCCATAAATTATTTTTTTTACAATCGAGACATCAACGCTCCAAGCTCCAGCTTCACCTCAATCAGAACCTGCCAGTCCAATCTAAGATGGTACTTTTCTTCCGGGAAACCTGAGACCAGCACATCGGAACCTCCCTGGATCAATCGCGCTGGATAGAGTGTGGACTTCAGCCTCTGGGACGACTCCAAACCAGAACAGTCCTCCAGGCTCTCCAGTAGCTCCGGACCAGTTTGAGATCCGATCCGAAGTAAGGCGCGGTTCTGTATTCCTTCAGATGGGCTTGAGTGTGTCTTGGTTTAATTCTCCAATAATTTCCCCTTATTTGACCTTTCTCAAGTAGGTTAATTCCTTAAATTAATCCTATATGACCACTCCATATACTTAAATGTTCCTTGAGGGTTAATATCTTCTTTCCTGATTGACAGCATCATTGCACAGTATAACTCTGACATTTATTCCTTCCTAAGTGTTTATTTTATTTTATTTTGTCTTATATATTCATTTTAATAAATCACCCTTATATTTAAAGTTCTGTCTGTTGGTATTCTATTTGGAAGACTAACATCACTGCATGAGAGTTCTGTCTTTAGACTTGAGATTGATTAAACCGATAAAGTTTGACTTAAAGGTGACATATCATGCTTGTTTCTCCTTTTCACTATGCCAGACTAGGATGCCTGTAAAGCATTTCTGCCCTCAGTACAAGTCATTTAGTTCCTTCATTGCCCCACAATAGCATTCTCAAAATCCTCATTTTAGGCCATTATCAAGCTCTCATTGAAACACTCGGATCTGAGGATGACCTACAGTAACCTCGCAACGTCACAGCCGTTTGTGCTCTGATTGGTCAGTTCTATCGGGGTTGAGCCAGCTTGTCCTTCTTCTTCTACTGTATTTTCCAGCAGGCTCAAAGCAGTGACCGCGTATTGAGTCCCCCTACAGGCCAGAGCTGGTAATGAGTGAGTGTGAGCTAGGGATCTATATACCCCTGCTGGTGGATGTGTTCCTCGGTGACGGTTTTGTGGCTAATGGACATCACAGAGGAGGAAGTGTTTTATCAGATTACTCCAATAAAAAGAATGGTACCTCGTGTCGTCATGACGATTTAAATCTCGCGGACATCTCGCAATGACCTATTTTCAGAGGCATCAAATCTCGTTCTAGGATATCAGAAAAAATACAATATCTCATTTTTTGAAAATTAAGGGGGTGTAAGGTCTTGTTTTCTAATTTATTATATTATACGTAAGTATTAAATCATGCATCAGCATGATATGTCTCCTTTAATTGATTTAACTGATTTAAAAGAAATAATAAATCAATCAATTAATTAAATTTTGCCCTAACCCTTTTTTGTATAAAAAGGATGATGCCCCTTTAATTAACGAGCGCAAAACTGGTTATGAAATGAATATTAATTTCTTTAATTAATATCCAATAATATCCTTTGGAAGACTTGCTTTGGGATAAAAACTGGAGAGTACAAAAAGCTCATATTCTGTGTTTCAGGAAGTACTTTTTGTCATCATTTCCAGCTGATGTGAAGGTTTACTGTCTGCTCTAAATATATGATTTCATCAACTCGTTCAGCTCAAACATCATCAAGCTCAATCTGTACCTGTGTTCAGCATATCCCAAAGTCACCAAGTACTTTTATGACACAACTGATAATAAAATAGTATTAGAAAATGATTTATTTTTCAAATTATGTATTAACCTCCTGTGATAACTAAAAGTCTGCACCAAAAAATCCCCACTAATGCTACTGTCAAAAAAAAGGCTGGGCGGTAAGTGTCCTCATGACCTGATAGAGACAAGTCTTTGTTTAAGGAATGACCTGATAGAGACAAGTCTTTGTTTAAGGACTGACCTAATAGAGACAAGTCTTTGTTTAAGGACTGACCTGATAGAGACAAGTCTTCGTTTAAGGATTGACCTGATAGAGACAAGTCTTTCTTTAAGGACTGACCTGATAGAGACAAGTCTTTCTTTAAGGACTGACCTGATAGAGACAAGTCTTTGTTTAAGGACTGACCTGATAGAGACATGTCTTTGTTTAAGGACTGACCTGATAGAGACATGTCTTTCTTTAAGGACTGACCTGATAGAGACAAGACAAGTCTTTGTTTAAGGAATGACCCGATAGAGACAAGTCTTTGTTTAAGGACTGACCTGAGAGACACGATGTTGCCGATCTCGGCAGGCAGGCTGCGCAGCTTGTTGGACGACAGGTTGAGGTAAACCAGGTGAGGCAGTTTGGCGATGTCGGGCGGCAGGCGGGTCAGGTTGTTGTCGTTGATATGGAGGGCCGTCAGGTGAGTCAGTGTCCATAACGAGTTACTCAAACTACGAACACGACCTGAGGAGCAGAGATACATTTCACACTTTAATGAACGTACAAACAGGACTGTTATAATCAGAAAATGATTTAACTCTATCACCACTGGAGAGTTTGTCTTACCGGAGATCTCAAGCTCGGCCCAGTAAGACTTCTTCCCATTGGCCGCCTCCTCAGCAGACATGATGGTGTAACAGCGACGAGGATCTGGAGGCTCATATTTTTCCTTTGGCATTCCGCTTTATCTAAAACAACAATAAAAATAATTTATATGTTTAAGTTAAACATGAAAGACAATAAAGCACAGAGCAGTTTTAAGATCACATCAGAGAGAGAACAGAGATAACTCCAGTTTTATACAAATATATATATACATATAAAAATACAATAAAAGTAGATTAAAATACTGTCTTTTGCCTGGATAAACATGACTCCGCTAAGATATGTTAAATCCATGTTTAATTATAATAACAGCTTATATCAATCAGAGCTCAGTGCTGAGACACTGAAGCTGAGCTGTTGTTAAAATCAGTAAGACAGTTTTCTGCACAACACGGCAGGTGAATGTCTGAAACTAAGGAGTAATGTACAAAAAACACTGAGTCTTAGGCTCTGTGGGTATAAGCCTGTGTCTTTGGCTCTGTGGGTATAAGCCTGTCTCCAGATCATCTGCTATCAGAGCGTCACAGGGACACTCACAGGTGCAGAATCCACCGCATCTGTTTTCTGCACTGTAACAGAACACAACTGATCTGAGATCGGCTGAGGTGAAACCAGGGTAAGCCCAGTATAACCAGGGTTGGGGTTAGCCCGGTATAACCAGGGTTAGCCTGGTATAACCTGGCCTCTTTATGTGATCTGGTCAAAACATCAAGTCCACCATGTTCATTAATGTTTGCATGATTAAACTATCCAAAACTGATCACATGTAAGAACGCGCTTACCCGTTACCTGCCGCTGGCTCGTTCTTTATAACTGCGCATTCTAAACATGTTTAATCCCAGCAAACTATTGTTCTAACTCATTTTAAACTTGTTTAATTGCAGCAAACTATTGTTCTAACTCATTTTAAACATGCTTCATCCCAGCAAACTATTGTTCTAACTCATTTTAAACTTGTTTAATTGCAGCAAACTATTGTTCTAACTCATTTTAAACTTGTTTAATCCCAGCAAACTATTGTTCTAACTCATTTTAAACATGTTTAATCCCAGCAAACTATTGTTCTAACTCATTTTAAACATGTTTAATCCCAGCAAACTATTGTTCTAACTCATTTTAAACTTGTTTCATCACAGCAAACTATTGTTCTAACTCATTTTAAACATGCTTCATCCCAGCAAACTATTGTTCTAACTCATTTTAAACATGTTTAATCCCAGCAAACTATTGTTCTAACTCATTTTAAACTTGTTTCATCCCAGCAAACTATTGTTCTAACTCATTTTAAACATGCTTCATCCCAGCAAACTATTGTTCTAACTCATTTTAAACTTGTTTAATTGCAGCAAACTATTGTTCTAACTCATTTTAAACATGCTTCATCCCAGCAGACTATTGTTCTAACTCATTTTAAACATGTTTAATCCCAGCAAACTATTGTTCTGACTCATGTTAAACATGTTTAATCCTACTTAAGACAAATTATATACCATTTTTGACATGCTAAATCCCGGGTTACTCGTGTAATTACTTTTGTTAAACACATTTAACCTCAGTTTAGTCACATTATAACTCGTGTTAATCTCAGTTGATTCATATTACAACTGTTGTTAAACATGCTTATCCTGTGTTTATTCTTGTTATAACTCTTGTTAAACGTGTTTAATCTCAGGCTCTTCGTGTTAAAGCTCTCATAAACATATTTAATCTAAATAAATCACCCAGACTAAATTACACAGCACTGTAATCCGGATTTATCTGAAGGTTAGCGGGTTTAATCCCGGGTTTGACACCAATAGCATGTGTTAGAGCAGTTCAATCCCGGGTTAGATCGTGTTGACCCGGGTTAGATCACGAAGCTCTGCGCTCCGCCACACCGAGGCCGTGTTCAGATAGCGTGTCCCGGGTTAAAGGGTGGATATAACCCGGGATAAACTTAGCTTAGTCCTGACCGTTGGTAAAATTCAGTGTTTACCTTCATCCAGGCCGGAGGGTTTATTTATGGACACACTCACACACAGCTGGACATCCCCGACACACCATGAACGTCTCGGAAACACTACGAGAACAACAAACGTCACTTCCGGTCGTTACGTCCGTCTTTCCTTATTAATCAAGACTAATTTAAATACACGTTTAAGTATATAAAAAATACAAAGCAAACAATGTAGAGGAAATTAAAGCTTTTTATTAAATAGTAAATCATGAAATATTATTGTTATGAACATTATAAAACAATGCAGAACCACAAAGTCCCAGATGTTTTGATTTTATTCTATGTTTTGAATATTGAGAAATAACTAATTGGTTAAAATTATTTGAAATGATAAGGAATATTCTCCTATTTTGGATGATAGCAAATTAAAATGTTTTTTTAATTTTTGTATTTCGACAGGACTTGTCAGAAGCGGAACTATTGTCTTGTTGTTGTTTCCGAATGGTCCGTCGGATTCACTGACATGGCAGCCTGCACGCGGAGTGGATTAAGAGGTCAGATGATTAAAAATCATGGATTAAAATGTTTTAACGATCTCTAAAACGTAAAGAATATGACCGAGTGATACTTTAATGATCGGCTCATCCCAGCATGTTAGCATGCTAGCTCCTAAGATGACGTCAGGCAGAACCTCGTCTGAAAAGTTTAGAGTTTAAAGAAATCTCTCTGTTTTGTGTTATTTTGATCAACTCTATGGCTATCATAGACGTAATGCTGTAAATTTTCGTGTTGTCTCTGATTCGGCTTTATTTTACAGCTGATTACCGAAATATTAATAAATATATCACCGTTATTAGAGACACAGTCAGAGCTTTTCTGTACATCACCGTGAGCACAGCTGTGGGTGAGGAGGTGAGGAGGTGTGGGTGAGGAGGTTAGAAGGTGTGGGTGAGGAGGTTAGGAGGTGTGGATGAGGAGGTTAGAAGGTGTGGGTGAGGAGGTGTGGGTGAGGAGGTTAGGAGGTGAGGAGCTGTGGGTGAGGAGGTGAGGTGTGGGTGAGGAGGTGAGGTGTGGGTGAGGAGGTTAGGAGGTGTGGGTGAGGAGGTGTGGGTGAGGAGGTTAGGAGCTGTGGGTGAGGAGGTGAGGAGGTGTGGGTGAGGAGGTGTGGGTGAGGAGGTTAGGAGCTGTGGGTGAGGAGGTTAGGAGGTGAGGAGGTGTGGGTGAGGAGGTTAGGAGGTGAGGAGGTGTGGGTGAGGAGGTTAGGAGCTGTGGGTGAGGAGGTTAGGAGGTGTGGGTGAGGAGGTTAGAAGGTGAGGAGGTGTGGGTGAGGAGGTTAGAAGGTGAGGTGAGGAGGTGTGGGTGAGGAGGTTAGGAGGTGAGGTGAGGAGGTGTGGGTGAGGAGGTGAGGAGCTGAGGAGATGTGGGTGAGGAGGTTAGGAGGTGTGGGGGAGGAGGTGTGGGTGAGGAGGTGAGGAAGTGTGGGTGAGGAGGTGAGGAGATGACATAGGTGTTTGACATCGTCTATTGTCCACGTCTGCGTTTGTGTCGGGGTCTCTGACTCGGTGTTACAGTTTAAAGGGAGCCCGTGTTAACTGGTGACTTTTTAAACCAGGATCTGTAAACAGTCCAGTTTGAGAGAGAGCGCCATGCTGGTCAGAGTGATCAAATTCAATAAATGTGTTTATGTGATGATTTCTGCAAGACAGTCTGGCTGCAGACCGGACCCAGCTCTGCAGACCTGCACTGAGAGGACCCGCTGCACTGAGAGGACCCGACGTCACGTTACGCCAACGTCACGTTACGTTGCCTGCACTGACAGGACCCTACGTTGCAGATGTCCCAGACCTCCGGCGCCACGTACGTTTTTTTTTATACTTTTTAAAATTCTTTTTCATATACGGATCGGGTAGTGACAAGCTAACGACAGTTAATGACCGTTAGCCGCTAACTTAGCTGCTAACAGCTAACGGCCTTATACTATCGTCTTACACTAAATTGTATCACACAGATGATTCATTTAACTCTTATATGTAACATGAACCTTGTCAAAGACAATCCTTACAAGTAAACTTCTGAGGAGGGCAGATTTTGCCAAGTTTTACTAAGTATCTATGACAGGAATCACTACCCGATCCGTACGTATTTCTATGTCTGAATCCATCGTGTATATATCTATATCGCTGTCACGGCTCGAGAGGAAGTGACGCAGTGTTCACGCATGCGCAGTACAAATCGGGTAGCCGTACAGATCAGGTAGTGACAGTATGGATGTACAGTCTGCAACGTAGGGTCCTGTCAATGCAGGAAACGTAACGTGACGTCGGCGTAACGTGACGTCGGGTCCTCTCATTGCAGGTCTGCAACGTAGGGTCCTGTCAGTGCAGGTCTGCAGCCAGACCCCTCTCGATTTCTGATGAAAAAAGATGTCTGACTGTAGGGTCATACATGATGATATGATTGTTTTCATATCATTCCTGCTCACAGCCCCATGGATGGATGCATGGATGGATGCATGATGGGTGGGTGGATGGATGGATGGATGGGTGGATGTATGGATGGATGGATGGATGATGTATGGATGGATGGGTGGATGGATGGATGCATGGATGGATGGATGGGTGGATGGATGGATGGATGGATGGATGGGTGGATGGATGATGGATGGATGGATGGATGGATGATGTATGGATGGATGGGTGGATGTATGGATGGATGGGTGGATGGATGGATGCATGTATGTATGGATGGATGGATGGGTGGATGTATGGATGGGTGGATGTATGTATGGATGGATGGATGATGGATGGATGGATGCATGGATGGATGCATGTATGGATGGATGGATGGATGATGGATGGGTGGATAGATGGGTGGATGGACGGATGGATGGCTGGATGATGTATGGATGGATGGGTGGATGGATGGATGCATGGATGGATGCATGGGTGGATGGATGGGTGGATGGATGGATGCATGGATGGATGCATGCATGGATGGATGGATGGATCCATGTATGTATGGATGGATGGATGGATGGGTGGATGTATGGATGGGTGGATGTATGTATGGATGGATGGATGATGTATGGATGGATGGGTGGATGGATGGATGGATGCATGGATAGATGCATGTATGGATGGATGATGGATGGATGGATGGATGGATGGATGGATGGATGGATGGATGTATGGATGGATGGACGATGTATGGATGAGTGGATGGATGGATGGATTGATGGATGGATGGTGGATGGATACATGGATGGAATTTTCCCTCTTACCTGATGTTATAACTCTAAGTTTGTTTCCTGTCTTAAGACAAACCTGAAAATCCAAACGAAGTTTTTTAATTTAATTGTGTTTTTTTTTTTTTTTTTTAACAAACTACTGACTTTTTATTACATTATTATTTTAGAACTTTATTTCCTTTTGTTTTGATGGGTGGGCGGTCTGGACCTGCATGAATAGCAGCTGTAGGTGACGACTGTCAACTCCTGCTTAGTTTTATCAGTTGATTTATTTTATTTTTTTTATAATAATAAATAAATATAATATATATGGATAAATGATCTAATTCATATGTACCCTAACCCTAACCTACCTAACCCATTACTCAGGACTAGTTTGTAATATCTACTCTGCTGTAACATATGTCCCTTTGAATATTTTATTTTGAAGTGTTGACAGGATGTCAGAGGCAGCTCAGAAGCTCCACCCTCATAGGTGTGTCACAGAAGCATGGAGCAATCAGAACCTTTGCTGCTGCAAGGTGAGTTCTAAAACCTTTAAAAATAAACATCTTTGGATGATCACCTGCATTTTTCTTCACTAAATGCTTCATACTGTCCTGAAGTCCCTCTTGAAAATGGGATGTCACATCTCAAGAGGCCTTTAACACATTTATACTTAACGGAGACAAATATGGTTGGGATGCACTTGTGGTCTGGGCACCCATGAGTTCGTCACTACCATAAGTTCTTATTTTCAGTTTGAATATCTAAGATTATACTTCTATAAAATGATCACCACAACCATTCAGACATGAGGACCCTCCAGAAATGAGATGTAGCATCTCAAGAGGCTAACCTCTAAGGAATCAGACGACAGGCCGATGATACATGGACCTGTCCCTAACTTTAGTTCTTACTTCGTCCACTTGTCTCCTCTTACTTCCCTTCCTTTGCCCTGACACCCATCACAGCATGGTGTGGATTTGCTGTTCATCATGAGACTGGGATCCACATTCAAGATTTCCTGCTGCTTAACAGAAGGTTTTTTCTTGCCGCCATGATGGAGGGATCCATGATTGGCTATATGGATTCATGTTGGGTGTTGGATGTATATATTTGTATATATATGTATATGTGTATTCTATATGTATATATGTATCTATGCATATATGTGTATCCATAAAATGAAGAGCTTTATGCTCTATTGTAAAGTGTCTTGAGATAACACTTGTTATGAATTGGCGCTATACAAATAAAGATTGATTGATTGATTGATTGATTGAAGTCCATAATGAAGAACATTTGTTGAAGTCAACAGCCATTATTTCAAACTTAAAGGGCCGAGGATAACTTTATTGGCGGTCATTTCAAAATAAAAGCTCTGGGTTAGCTTAGAAACAGCGGAGGCTGGAGTTTGGCTCCAGTGGGATGAAGACATGGCCGCTCTGTTTGGGCTTGTTTGGTGTCCCGTTGGGCTGAGGCTGCTCGTGCTTACAGACCACATGAGTTTGGGAAGAGCAGGAAGTGAACAGGAAGTCAGGAGGAGCCGAGCAGGAACAGCCTGCCGGATGACCTGAGGGCTGCAGAGATATTCATGTTTTTAAAAGTAGGCTCAAGACCCACCTTTTTAATTTAGCTTTTAGCTAATCCCATATTTAACTTTTTATTTTTATCTTATTTTATTTATACTGTATATTCTACCCCTCTTTTTACTTGTTATTCTTATATCACTTTCTATTCGGTTTACTTGTGTTTTATTTATTTAATTTTGCTAATTTTTTGATTCTTAGTCTATGTAGTTTTATGTTTTTATTCCATATCTCCAGTGTTTCCTCAGCAGGGGGCCGCCTGCACTGGGGGCCACTGTTTGCTCGGGCTGGGACGTCTCTGTCTCGTGGTGGGCGTTGTCTTGGTCAGGTGGGGGGTCTGCAGCACTGCTTTGCCGCAGTGGGCCCCTCACGGGTCCTGCAGTGAGGCCCGCCCAGGTGGGGACGTCCTGGCCCTGGGTGAAAAAATCATCTTTCCATGGTGACTGCCAGCTCAAAAAAAAAAAAATCTCCAGGCTGTTTCAAAATAAAACATCTTGACGTGACTTTATTTTTTAAATCAATAATACCGGTAAGATCTCAAACCATTATTCCAAATAAAGACCGTGCATGGCTCACATACTTTGGCATACATATTTATATTTTATTTTTCATGTGTTTGTTTATTCTGAACATTTTTGTCGAGTGTTTTTTCTGTTAATATTTTCATGTCACTTTGTCTAATTTTGGGGAAGTTTGGGGATGTTTTTGCCCTCATGTTTGTGATATTTTTGTGATATTTTGCACTCATGTCAGTTATATTTTTGTGATATTTTTGCCCCGTTATTGATATTTTTGTGATATTTTCCCCTCATGTTAGTGATACTTTTGTTATATTTTCCCCCCGTTAGTTATATTTTTGTGTCTTTTTGCCTCCTGTTAGGGATATTTTTGTGATATTTTCCCCCCGTTAGTTATATTTTTGTGTGTTTTTGCCCCCCGTTAGTGATATTTTTGTGATATTTTCCCCTCATGTTAGTGATATTTTTGCCCCTTGTTAGCGATACTTTAGTGATATTTTAGTGATATTTTTGTGTCTTTTTGCCCCCGTTAGTGATATTTTTGTGATATTTTCCCCCCGTTAGTGATATTTTTGTGATATTTTTGCCCCTTGTTAGTGATACTTTAGTGATACTTTAGTTATATTTTTGTGTCTTTTTGCCCCCTGTTAGTGATATTTTTGTGATATTTCCCCCACCCGTTAGTGATATTTTTGTGATATTTTTGCCCCTTGTTAGTGATACTTTAGTCATATTTTTGTGATATTTTCCCCCCGTTAGTTATATTTTTGCCCCTTGTTAGTGATATTTATTGCCCCTTGTTGGTGATATTTTTGTCATATTTTTGTTTTTTTTTCCTCCTGTTAGTTATATTTTTGTGATATTTTTGCCCCTTGTTAGTGATAATTTTATGATATTTTTGTGTCTTTTTGCCCCCTGTTAGTGATATTTTTATGATATTTTTGTGTCTTTTTTCCTCCTGTTAGGGATATTTTTGTGTGTTTTTGTCCCTTGTTAGTGATATTTTTGTGATATTTTTGTCCCTTGTTAGTGATATTTTTATGATATTTTTGTGTCTTTTTTCCTCCTGTTAGGGATATTTTTGTGATAATTTTGTCCCTTGTTAGTGATATTTTTGTGATATTTTTGCCCCTTGTTAGTGATACTTTAGTGATACTTTAGTGATATTTTTGTGTCTTTTTACTCCCTGTTAGTGATATTTTTATGATATTTTTGCCCCTTGTTAGTGATACTTTAGTGATATTTTTGTGTCTTTTTGCCCCCTGTTAGTGATATTTTTGTGATATTTTCCCCCCCGTTAGTGATATTTTTGTGATATTTTTGCCCCTTGTTAGTGATACTTTAGTGATATTTTTGTGATGTTTCCCCCCCGTTAGTGATATTTTTGTGATATTTTTGCCCCTTGTTAGTGATACTTTAGTGATATTTTTGTGATATTTTCCCCTCCTGGTAGTTATATTTTTGTGATATTTTTGTCCCTTGTTAGTGATACTTTAGTGATACTTTAGTTATATTTTGTGTCTTTTTGCCCCCTGTTAGTGATATTTTTGTGATATTTCCCCCCCGTTAGTGATATTTTTGCCCCTTGTTAGTGATACTTTAGTCATATTTTTGTGATATTTTCCCCCCTGTCAGTTATATTTTTGTGATATTTTTGCCCCTTGTTAGTGATATTTTTGCCCCTTGTTGGTGATACTTTAGTCATATTTTTGTGATATTTTCCCCCTTTAGTTATATTTTTAGTGATATTTTTATGATAGTTTTTGTCTTTTTTTCCTCCTGTTAGGGATATTTATATATTTTTGTGTCTTTTTTCCTCCTGTTAGGATATTTTTGTGTGATATTTTCCCCCCTGTTAGTTATATTTTTGTGTCTTTTTGCCCCTTGTTAGTGATATTTTTGCCCCTTGTTGGTGATACTTTAGTCATATTTTTGTGATATTTTCCCCCCGTTAGTTATATTTTTGTGTCTATTTGCCCCCAGTTAGTGATATTTTTATGATAGTTTTTTGTCTTTTTTCCTCCTGTTAGGGATATTTTTATGATATTTTTGTGTCTTTTTTCCTCCTGTTAGGGATATTTTTGTGATATTTTTGCCCCCTGTTAGTTATATTTTTGTGTCTTTTTGCCCCTTGTTAGTGATATTTTTGTCATATTTTTGTGTCTTTTTTCCTCCTGTTAATTATATTTTTGTGATAATTTTGTCCCTTGTTAGTGATATTTTTGTGATAATTTTGTCCCTTGTTAGTGATATTTTTGTGATATTTTTGCCCCTTGTTGGTGATATTTTTGTGATATTTTTGGCCCTTGTTAGTGATATTTTTGTCATATTTTTGTGCCTTTTTTCCTCCTGTTAGTTATATTTTTGTGATAACTTTGTCCCTTGTTAGTGATATTTTTGTGATAATTTTGTCCCTTGTTAGGGATATTTTTGTGATAATTTTGTCCCTTGTTAGTTATATTTTTGTCATATTTTTGCACCTTGTTGGTGATATTTTTGTCATATTTTTTTGTCTTTTTTCTCCCTTGTTAGGGATATTTTTGTGATAATTTTGTCCCTTGTTAGTTATATTTTTGTGATATTTTTGCCCCTTGTTGGTGATATTTTTGTCATATTTTTGTGTCTTTTTTCCTCCTGTTAGTTATATTTTTGTGATATTTTTGCCCCTTGTTGGTGATATTTTTGTGATATTTTTGCCCCTTGTTAGTGACACATTTGATTGGCTGTAGTTTGAGCCTGGTAGTTTTTTTGAAATACTTTTGCCTGTTTTCCTGGTGTCCTGCTGTTTGTCCAGATTTGTGAAAAAGGAGAAGAAGAAGGAGGAGGATGGGGAGAAGGCGATGAAGGAGAAGAAGGCGATCGATGATACAGGCCGACACAAACCTTTTGGGAAGACAGCGTGGGCTCCCGTGGACGATGTGTATGTGATGAGGTTTTACCCGCGAACTCTTTACGCCGTGGCGGACGCCATCGACCTGCTGAAGAGCTTCCAGGCGTTAGACTTCACGCCCAAAGACCAGGCGGTTTATACGGACCTGAGGCTCAACATGAAGCTGGAGAAGAAGGTGCACACCTATATCTCATTAATGTTTTATTATCAGATATTACACTCTGAAATAAATTAATCTGTGGCTCTGGAATATATATTTGTGTTTTCAGAGACGGGTTGATCCGTTCGTCAGCACCGTTCACCTCCCTCATCCTTTCAAGACCGGGATGAACACAGTTTTAGTTTTTACTGAGGTAAATCTAAAGAAAGATCTACTTTCATGTTTCACATTAATAACAGGTTCTTTATCAGGATAGTTTTCCTTTAACCAATAAATAGTTTGTTCTATCATGAAACGTTAAGACTGCTCATCTTTAAATAATTAATTTTCTCAATAGTTTTTTTGTTTGTTTGTAATATACCAGTAAAAATGATGAATTCATTATCTACACTTAATAATTCAATGCCACTCTGCCATTTCAAATTATATAACTGTATTTGTTTTACATAATACTTTACAGAATGATATGGAATTATGAAAAACAAATTAATTAAAATATTGATTGTGTTTTTTTAGGATGAAGCTCAGGTGAGAGCGGCTCAGGAGCATGGAGCGACGTTAGCAGGAGGAGCAGAGCTCGTCCAGCCCGTGAGATCATTTTATCTTCTTATTTTCATTTTTTATCAACATTTGATGGTTAAACACGTCACAGAGATCTTCTGCAACGTGTTTGGGGGATAGAAGGGATGTAGGCAGCAGGTTAATTTGATTTAATATGTAAATATATATATATATATATATATATATATATACATACATATATATATACCCCAACCAGGAGTCACCCCACAGTGTTGGAGATTTCTCAGCACCCCAGTCTGCTGCACCCAAAGAGAGCACTTCCAGTTCTATACCTCACTTGGAGCCCATGAAAGAGCGGATCAGGTGGCCAAAAATGTCTGATACTAAAGAGTGGGCCACCTTTGATGAAGATCTGAATCGAATCCTCGAAGTCACGGCAGTGGGCACTGTGGAGCGTAAACTAAACACACTGACAGAAATCACGTACAACCTAGCAAAGGAATGGTTTGGAGCATTTGAGCAAAAAACTGGCATCAATGCTGTGAGACAAATTAACAAGAGAGAGAGAAATTCACAAGCTGAGGATTGAGATGAAGATAATGAACAGGAGATACAAAGAAAGTTGTGCTGAGGAGAAAGAAGGGATCAAGGAAATCACAAGTTGCCTCCGTGATCGCCTTAGGAGACTGAGGAGAATAGAAAGGACAAGGAAACTGAGAAAAGAAAGAGAAAAGAGGAGGGCTCAGTTCATTAAGGATCCTTTCAACTTCACCAGGTCTTTACTGGGAGAAGCTAAATCTGGGTGCCTGAATAGTCCCAAGGAAGAAGTGGAGGCTTACCTCAAGGACACACACAGTGACCCAAACAGCAACCTACCACTAAAGGAAAACCCAGATATCGGCCTGGCGCAACTTCCTCACTCCGTGTTTAACATCAATGAACCAACCTGGAAAGAAGTACAGGAGGTGGTTAAAAAGGCACGGGCTGCGTCTGCCCCAGGCCCTAGTGGCCTTCCCTATAAAGTGTATAAGAAGTGCCCAAAGCTTCTTAAGCGCTTGTGGAAGCTGCTCAGAAGGATCTGGAAAAAAGGTGCCGTTCCAACATACTGGCAGAAAGCAGAAGGTTGCTTTGTCCCCAAAGAGGAGTCCTCAAAGAGCATAAGTCAATTCAGAACCATCTCCTTACTCAGCACTGAATGCAAAATCTTCTTCTCAGTGGTCGCAAAGAGAATGTCCGCATACTTGATCGAAAATGGATATGTGAACACTTCCATCCAAAAGGGGGGAATCCCAGGTTTCTCCGGATGCCTGGAGCACACAGGAGTTCTGAGTCAGATGATTCAAGAGGCCCGGAAGAATAAAGGGGACCTAACAGTTGTCTGGCTGGATCTAACAAATGCATTTGGAACCATCCCGTATGATCTAATTTGGACAGCTCTAAAACACTACCACATCCCAGACCACATCAGGGTTATGATCTACACCTACTTGAATGGAATCAAGCTTCGTTTCAAATCAAAGGACTACATCACTCAGTGGCAGCATCTTGGAAGAGGGATTGTCACAGGATGCACTGTGTCCCCCATCTTGTTTGTGATGGGCATGAACATTCTGATTCAAGCAGGAGAAAAGGAAACCAGAGGACCCTTGATGGACTCAGGGATCCGGCAACCAGCTATCAGAGGATACATGGATGATCTTACAATTACAACTGCATCCCACGTTCAGGCGAGATGGGTTCTATCAAAGCTTGATGAGATGGCCACATGGGCAAGAATGACATTCAAGCCAAAGAAGTCAAGATTCTTGGTTATCAGGAAGGGCTACATCTCTTTCAAGTATAACCTGACCATCCAAGGTGAGAATATTCCCTCTATCAAAGACAATCCCATCAAGTATCTGGGCAAGTGGTATGACGACTCTTTAAAGGACCACAACAACGTCCGCACCACTGAGAAGCAAGTTGTGACCTGGTTGGAGAAAACTGAGGGATCAGGTCTCCCAGGAAAGTTTAAAGCATGGCTATACCAACATGGCCTGCTTCCCAGACTGATGTGGCTACTGACTGTTTACGAAATTCCACTTTCAGTCGTTGAAGGAGTGGAGCGTAAAATCAACTCGCACCTGAGGAAGTGGTTTGGAATTCCACCAAGCTTCACGTCTGTAGGACTGTACATCAGATCTGGGCAGCTTCAACTGCCTCTCTCTTCGCTTGTTGAGGAGTTTCAAGTAGCCAAATGCAGGGTAGCACTGACTTACAGGGATTCAAAAGACGACAAGGTCAGAGAGGCTGGTGTAACAACAAGATCAGGGCGAAAATGGGCGGCTTCTGCCTCTCTGGCCCAGGCTGAGGGAAACCTGAAGCTCAAGGATATCATAGGCTCACCTTGCATAGGACGTCAAGGCTTGGGAATGGCCCATTTTCAATCGTGGGGGTCAGCCAACACTGTTCAAAGAAGAACTATGCTGCAGGCAGAGGTGAGTGATCTAGCAGAAGAGCAAAGGAAGGCAAAAGTTGTGGAGCAAGGATCCCAGGGAGCTTGGACAAGATGGGATCTCCCTAAAAGGAAAGTGACCTGGTCTGAACTCTGGCGGCTAGAGCCCTTCTGGATTTCCTTTCTGTTAAGGGCTGTCTATGATACTCTGCCTTCTCCAGTGAACCTTCACAGATGGGGCTTGAGGGATGACCCAATGTGCAAGCTCTGTGGGAGAAGAGGAACCATGGCACACATCTTGACAGGATGCCCAACAGCACTTGCCCAGGGCAGATACAGGTGGTGTCATGACAAAGTACTGACTGTGCTCGCTGACATCTTAGAGCAAATAAGAACCAGGAAACGTCCATGTAAGATCAAGCCATTCCCAGACATAGAATTTGTCAGGGAAGGAGCAAGGCCACCAGGCCCCAATAAATCTAGGGCAGGCCTCCTGCAGACAGCCCAAGCATGGGAGCTCAGAGTTGACCTGAAGAGACGGCTTCAGTTTCCTGATGTTGTCCAAACATCTCTCAGGCCGGATGCAGTACTTTTCTCTTCCCTAGGAAAAAAGATCATACTGGTAGAGCTTACTGTGCCTTGGGAGGAGGGGTGTGAAGAGGCGTTTGAAAGGAAATCTGACCGCTACAGTGATTTGGTGCAGGACTGCAGAGATAAAGGCTGGCAAACGTGGCTCTATCCTGTAGAGGTGGGGTGCAGAGGCTTTCCAGCCCAGTCAGTCTGGAAGTTGCTGACTGCCGTGGGAATGAGAGGAACCGAGAGGAAGAAAGCGGTGCGAAGACTTGGAGAGGTGGCTGAGAGAGCCTCCTGTTGGATCTGGAACAGGAGGGAGGAACTGAGCTTTCAGCCAGGGGGAAGTGAGTAGTGGCTGGCCACCACTGCTGACCCGCCAACAGGAGAGTGTTATGGTTCAGGGTCGAAACACTTGATGATTGTTGGCAACCATCTGATGACACAACCCCCTGGCTGAAAGCTCCAGTCATTGTTAGATGACTGAAGGAGAAGCATCTTAGGATGTATATTTTCACTTTCACTATATATATATACATATATATATACATATATGTATATATATATATATGTGTGTGTGTATATATGTGTGTGTGTATATATATCTATATATATATACATTTATGTGCATATATATACATATATATGTATCAGGGCTCTCGACTAACTTTTTGAGTCGGTTGCAACGGTGCACCTAAAAAATTTTTTAAGGTGCACCAGCACAAAATTTAGGTGCACCCAAATTTTTCAGTGTCACCTTTAACGCCATAAGGTCACCATTTTATTACTCTCCATAAATTTTATATAATGTAAATGCTTTTTAAATAAGACGAAGATATAAAGAAATACTTGTCTTTATTTGAAGCAAAATTATACATTTAATGTAAAACAGAGTGTTTAAAGTGCTTCACTGAATGAAATTTACAACTTTAAACTAAAACATTAAGCAGGATACAACATCTTCAAATAAAAGTGCTTGTTCTTAACCCTTTAAGGTCCAAGACCGTAGATGATAGCCAGAAAATTCTATTTTTTGGAGATTAAATTTTTATTTCACTTTCTGGTAAAATCCTACCAAAATCAGAAAATCCATAAAATTCTACATATATATTTTTTGTGTCTCATTTGATACATTAGGTGTTTGTGGCAACTGATAATCCATTTGAGGACATTTTTATCATTTATCTGATTTTATTCTGATTTTTTTTGTCATTTCATGATCAAATTGTGTAGATAGAGGTATTATAAAAGTATGTATCAAATATGGTACAATTGGCATTATAGAATTAAAGTGTTTTACTGAACTGAAATATAATATTTCAAACTCAAACATCTCAAGTTAAATAAAATATTTCAGGATAATAAAAGCTAATATTTAAGGTGCTACACTATGCTGATAAATGAAATAAATATCCATATTTTAACAACCAACAACATAACAGCTATAAATATTGCTACGACTTTTATACCAACATTTGCTCACAGAACACCAACAACACCAGCTACAGCAACAACAGCAACAAGTGCTCACGCAGAGATGAAGCATGTTACGCGTGAATGAGCACTTATTGACGTGGAATACACCTCGGAGCAGAACTGTGATGTTACGAGTGTAGTAACCAAAGAACTACATTACCCAGCATGCAGTATGGGTTGGGAGCATGCGTGGGAACCCATAGGTACGTCCCGGCGTGGATTTTGCGTTCTCAAGTACATACACAAGCCTATCTACAATACGATGTGTAAACAGCGATACATGTTTTGATGCCGACGCCAAGACAATACGGGGCCGTCCTCGTGTGAGGAGGGCCTAAGACGATTCAGCGGAGCCTCGATGTGTCGCTTCATGGTCACTTCCTGCTGTAGCCTGACACCGCAGAGTCTGGGCTCCTCTACATACTGACAGCTGATTGGATGATTACTGAGGGCTGTGTGTGCATGCGCACGTGCGTGCCTGCGTGTGTGTGCAGGACCTGCTGTTGAACGGAGCGGCAGAGAGATAGAGAGAGACTGCAGGCGTGGTGTTTTGTCCGGTTTTAGCGGATTGTCTGCTACCGCCGTTACCCTTGTTTTTTTTTTTTTTCACCCGGGGAGCGCAGGGTGCACCAGTGCAACCAACAGAAAAAGTTAGGCGCACTCTTACAAATTTTGGTCGCATATGCGACCAAAATGGTCGCACTTGAGAGCCCTGTGTATATATATTTATATATATATTTATGTGTATATGTGTGTGTATATATATATATATATATATATATATATATATATATATATATACATATATATATATACATATATATACATATATGTATGTATATGGTTTTGAACTAACTTCATTTTAAATATTTCAGATTTTGGACGGAGACGTTTCTGCTGATTTTTACATTGCGGTTCCAGAAATTCTGCCCAAGCTTCTGCCGCTGAAAAACAAGCTGAGGAAAAAGTTTCCGAAGAGCAAAAGAGGTACAATATAAAGATTGAATAATTAAAATGATAATTTTTATGTCTGAATCTTAAAGGGTCTGTGTTTTATTTTCAGGGTCTGTCGGGGTGAATATTCCTCAAATGCTGAATTTATTTAAAATGGGGCACGAGTACAAGGTGGAGGAGGACTGCTACGTCAGGACGCAGATCGCTACGGTAATCCTGGTTAATAAATTATTTAATTATTTATTTACCTTTGTAAATCTGAACAAAGTTTATTTTGCAAAGCAAAATAAATACAGAAACGCTTTGATATAAAAAAAATTAAATAATGTTATACTTAAGGAAACTTAAGTCCTCAGAGTTTAATGTAAATTTATTTTTTACTTAATTGATTTAAAACAGAATTGAATTTAATTTCCTGGTTTCATTTTTTCAGCTGAATATGGACAAACAACAAATTTACGACAACCTGAAAACCGTCATGACGGACGTCTGCTCACATCGACCTGCCGACATGGGTACGTTAACACGTAAACAGCCTTTCAAAAACAGTCATTCAGAGAGATGTCCAAAAACACTCATTCAGAGACATGTCCAAAAACAGTCATTCAGAGACAGATGTAAAAAAAAAACAGTCATTCAGAGAGATCTCCAAAAACAGTCATTCAGAAAGATGTCCAAAAACAGTCATTCAGAGAGATGTCCAAAAACAGTCATTCAGAGACAGATGTCCAAAAACAGTCATTCAGAGAGATGTCCAAAAACAGTCATTCAGAGAGATGTCCAAAAACAGTCATTCAGAGACAGATGTCCAAAAACAGTCATTCAGAGACAAATGTCCAAAAACAGTCGTTCAAAGACAGATGTCCAGAAACGGTCATTCAGAGACAGATGTCCAAAAACAGTCATTCAGAGAAAAATGTCCAGAAACAGTCATTCAGTGTCCCTCTCTCTCCCCCCTCAGGTCCGTTCATTGAGCGGGCGATCCTGGCGAGTCAGACGAGCGAGGCGTTGTGGTTCAGGAGCGATGACGTGCTTCAGAAATAAGCCGAGGACACGGAGCTGTTTGGTGTAAATGTTTGAAAATAATATTCATGTGTTCTCGTGTATTCTTGTCTAAGATGTGTTGAATTAAACAGTTTGAATTAACATAATCAGACTTTTATTGATAATTAATGTACAATAACTGAAGATGAAAATATCTGTAATAATCAGTCCAGTCAGTAATTAATGGGGCACAGACACCAGAGTGACTCTGGTCTGTTTCAAAGAAGACAATAATAATGATAAAATAATAGGTATCTTTAACATCATATAGTATATAACAGATTTAATGTTTAAAGAAGATAATACATGCATGGACAAAAATGTTTTTGATAAGTTCAATTTTAACAGAATTATTTCAATCATGAAATAAGGTAACGACATAAATGAAATCCTCAGAATAAGATATCTCTTATTTTAGATTTAAAAAAGATAAAAGTGATATCTATAAAAATTTGATCATAATATCAATTTATAAAATACGAAAATGGTGTCTATGTTTAAAAAAAGAAAATGTAAATATTTAAAAGGTGATATGATTCATTATTTTCTAAAAAAAGATGTAGTAATATTGATGTTTGAAATAAGAAGATGTAATAGAATTACACATTTTAAAACAAGGTGGCAAGATATATGTTTAGATTTAATACTTCTAGTCCTTAAAAGAGGAAACTAAAGTTATGTTGTTTAAACAAGGTACAATAGTACCGTATAGTTCTGAATAGTTCTGAATATCTATAGAAAAATCAATCTTCTAAAATTCACAAAATTGTAAATCCAGTGTCTGCAGCTCTCTATGTGATCAGCAGGGGGCGTCTGTAATGTCTGCAGTTCTCTATGTGATCAGCAGGGGGCGCCTGTAATGTCTGCAGTTCTCTATGTGAGCAGCAGGGGGCGCCCTGACTCTGGATGATGAAGCTGCTGTGATGCCTCCTGATGTTTCTCTCACATGCACAGGGCTCTGTGGGGCTGTTCCTGGGTCTGCTGGACTTCCTGCTTTTCTCAGGTTAACTCCACCTACAGATGTGACCTCCACCCAGAGATGTGACCTCCACCTGCAGACGCTAACTCCATCTACAGATGTTAACCCCACCTACAAATGTTATCTCCATCTAAAGATGTTAACACCACCCAGAGATGTTAACTCCATCTACAAATGTTATCTCCATCTAAAGATGTTAACCCCACCCAGAGATGTCCACCTACAAATGATTACTTCACCTATAGATGTTCACCTACAGACGTTAACTTCACCTACAGACTTTAAATCCACTTACAGAAGTTAACTCCACCTACAGACTTTAATTCCACTTACATATGTTAACTCCACCTAGAGATGTTCACCTACAGATGTTAACTCCACCTACATACTTTAACTCCACTTACAGATGTTAACTCCACCTACAGGTGTTCACCTACAGACGTTAACTTTACCTACAGATTTTCACCTACAGATGTTAACTCCACCGAGAAACGTTAAATCCACTTACAGATGTTCACCTACAGATGTTAACTCCACCTACAGATGTTAACTCCACCCACAGACGTTAGCCCTTCACAAACGCTCTTTATGCCCATTAAACCTCGTCTTCAGGTGCGACAGTCAAACTCAAACTCAAATGTTCAACAGGATTTAGATCAGGGATCATAGAAGGCCACTTCAGAATAGTCCAGTGTTTTGTTCTGAGCCATTCTTGGGTGTTTTTAGCTGTGTGATTGGCTCATTATCCTGTTGGAGGACCCATGACCTGTGACTGAGACCAAGCTTTCTGACACTGGGCAGCACATTTCCCTCCAGAATGTCTTGATAGTCTTGAGATTTCATTGTACCTGCACAGATTCAACACACCCTCTGTCAGATGCAGCAAAGCAGCCCCAGAACATAACTGAGCCTCCTCCATGTTTCACAGTAGGTACAGTGCTCTTTTCTTTGTATGCTTCATTTTTGTGTCTGTGAACATAGAGCTGATGTGACTTACCAAAAAGCTCCAGTTTTGTCTCATCTGTCCAAAGGACATTCTCCCAGAAGCTTTGTGGCTTGTCAATATTCATTTTGGTAAATTCAAGTCTCTCTTTTTTATGATTTGTTTTAAACAGTGATGTCCTCCATTCAGTCCACTTTGGCTCAAACAGTGATGGATGGTGTGATCTGACTCTGATGTTCCTTGACCTTGGAGTTCTCCTCTAATCTCTTTGAAGTTGTTCTGGGCTCTTTGGTTTCCATTCGTATTCTCCGTCTCTTCAGTTTGTCATCAGTTTTCCTCCTGCAGCCACGTCCAGGGAGGTTGGCTACAATCCTGTGGACCTTAAACTTCTGAATAATCTGTGCAGCTGTAGTCACAGGAACATCAAGCTGCTTGGAGATGGTCTTATAGCCTTTACCTTTAACATGCTTGACTATAATTTTATTTCTAATCTCCTGAGACAGCTCTCTCCTTAGCTTTCTGTGGTCCATGTTCAGTGTGGTACACACCATGATACCAAACAGCACAGTGACCACTTTTCAGCCTTTAAATAGGCAGACTGACTAATTACAAGCTTGGAGACACCTGTGATGATAATTAGTTTAACATGTCCCTATGGTCACACCATTTTAGTCTTTTCAAAGGGTACCTTATTTTTTGTCCAGGCCAGTTTCACAACAATTTTGTCCACGTGTATAGATATACTAAAAACATCTAAATAATATGTATATATATATATATATATATATAGATAGATAGATAGATAGATAGATATATATCTATGTATACATATATGTGTGTTTATATATATGTGTGTGTATATATATATATATATATATATATATATGGAGTGGGGCAAGGCCAGAGTCATCCGCACTGAGGATAATAAACATCAGCGCTGGATAAGGGAAACCATCGAGATCAGGAAACAGGGTCCAGGTACGATAAACAGGGACGAGGGGGCATATATGCTCTCACACACCTGGAGCAGCGTCCTGCAGAGGCGAGCGGACAGCGGGAGGCGTGACCCTCCTGTCAGAAAATTTGACAGGAGGATCACACCTCCGTAACACCAGCTGATTTAACACGTCAC
Organism: Scarus forsteni; assembly: GCA_036419115.1. Lineage (NCBI taxonomy): Eukaryota > Metazoa > Chordata > Actinopteri > Labriformes > Labridae > Scarus > Scarus forsteni. The sequence continues at coordinate 91,704 of JAZDUH010000539.1, forward strand.
ACCTATCATCTGGTGACAAGATGGAAGTTTCCGCCGAAACATGTCAAGGTATGTGAAGAATATTCATGCCTGAGATAAAAGAGAGTGACTATATCTATGTAACATAAAGGCATAATGAACAGCGTTCAACTATTAAACGAAAGTTATGGACAAACATGCGTCAGAGAGCTTCGCCATCTGGAACAACTGACAAGAAAACGGGCACGGCAACGATTATAATCTCTGTTTACAGTATCTTACTACAGTAAACTTATTTAAGAACATTATATTCTCTGTTTACAGTATCTTACTACAGTAAACTTATTTAAGAACATTATAATCTCTGTTTTCAGTATCTTACTACAGTAAACTTATTATTTAAGAACATTATAATCTCTGTTTTCAGTATCTTACTACAGTAAACTTATTATTTAAGAACATTATAATCTCTGTTTTCAGTATCTTACTACAGCAAACTTTTTTAAGAACATTATCTCTGATTTCAGTTGGAAATAAACAGCACAGACTGACGTGGAAGTGTTTACATGTGTCACCTTTGATGCAGTTTGCCTTTGGTTGTGTGATTGTTGAGGAAAATTAGACTGGAACATTTTCATGTTTACAACTTTAGCTAAATGAAAAATGACTGCAGGGCCGCTCTTAGTGAGGATGAGGGCAGCATGTGGCCCCTGGGCCGCAGCTTTCCCATCCTGTCCTTAACTGTCATGTAGTCTGTTTCCATGTTGTTACAATAAAAACTCCAAAAGACTTTTCCATCTTATTTCTTTTTGTTACCGATTACACAGCGTCCCGACTTCAGTGGAGCTCTGGTTTGTTCCTCTGATCTCATCAGCCAATCAGAGCCCAGCAAGGCCCACCTGAGGGGGGGGGGGGGGGGGGGCTGTCCGTCCCTCCGGAGGAGAAACTCCAACATTCAATCACTGCGGGACACACTAACCCGGGACAACCAGAGACCACCAGCAAGGAGCACACCACAGCCCGGATCGGACTGCACCGGGGGATAGCTCGTACTTTGGCTCGGGTCTTTGGCTCGACTCTGTGGCTCGGGTCTTTGCTTTGGTTTTAGCTTTGAAGTGGAGGAATGTGAGAGCGGCAGAGAGAGAGACGAATACCGAGAGAGAAGCGATCGCTGCTCCGACTTTAACCGGAGAGGAGGACCGGGAGAACGGGAGCGTTCGACCGGGAAAACGGGAGCGTTAGACCGGGAGACTCGGACCAGCATCAGCAGGACCGGGACTTCGCTGTTCGGCGGTCTTTCTTCTGTCTCTCTGGTCTCTCGGAGGTTTGAGGATTTTCTGGATGCACACAGTCTTATTTACGGACTGGACCTAGAGACAACCCGGCTCAGCTCGGCTCGGCTCGGCCCGGCTCGGATCATGGCTGCTCGGTGGTTGCTCGCGCTGTGTTTGGCTGCGGGATTGTGCGGGACCCACGGTGAGTGTGTGCAGCTCTGTTTCCGGTTCATATGTGGGTCAGACCTGGAAAAGTCCGGGTCCAGGTTTTAGAGAAGAGGTCAGGTCTCTAAAGTTTGAAGGGCACCGATCTTAGAGGTCCTGGAGGAGTTTTCAGGAGGACTCCGGGACTCTGGCAGAGCTGGATCGTTTGGTCAGAGCTCGGGTAGACCGGGACTCTGTGGGGCTTTTCTCTTCACCACCTGAAAGGTGAAGTGGAGTTTGATCATGTTCCTCAGAGCAGTAAGAACTAGTCCAGAACTGTTTGAGTCTGACTGATGAAACTCCGGTTTATAAATATCTGCTTCAGGAGTCCACCTGAAGAGACCAACAGGTTTTCAGGGCTGCCATAGACCAGGTATAAAGAGCTCCTACTGTTAGATATCCTAAGCAGAGGCTGGGCCAGTGTCTACGTATTAATGTGTATCCTGATTTAGAGACTACAGAAATGTGTCTTCATTTTCAGAAAAATATTTGATAAGCAATCTGATACAGAGGTTACAGTTTGATATCCTGATAGAGGTTACAGTTTGATATCCTTTTACAGAGGTTACAGTTTGATATCCTGATACAGAGCTTACAGTTTGATATCCTGATACAGAGGTTACAGTTTGATATCCTGATACAGAGGTTACAGTTTGATATCCTTTTACAGAGGTTATAGTTTGATATCCTGACACAGAGGTTACAGTTTGATGTCCTGATACAGAGGTTACAGTTTGATATCCTGACACAGAGGTTACAGTTTGATATCCTGATACAGAGGTTACAGTTTGATATCCTGATACAGAGGTTACAGTTTGATATCCTGACACAGAGGTTACAGTTTGATGTCCTGATACAGAGGTTACAGTTTGATGTCCTGATACAGAGATTATACTTTGATATCCTGATACAGAGGTTACAGTTTGATGTCCTTTTACAGAGGTTATAGTTTGATGTTCTGATACAGAGGTTACAGTTTGATGTCCTGATACAGAGGTTACGGTTTGATGTCCTGATACAGAGGTTACAGTTTGATGTCCTGATACAGAGGTTACAGTTTGATGTCCTGATACAGAGGTTACAGTTTGATGTCCTGATACAGAGGTTACAGTTTGATATCCTTTTACAGAGGTTACAGTTTGATGTTCTGGTACAGAGGTTACAGTTTGATATCCTGACACAGAGGTTACAGTTTGATATCCTTTTACAGAGATTACAGTTTGATGTCCTGATACAGAGGTTACAGTTTGATATCCTGACACAGAGGTTACAGTTTGATATCCTGATACAGAGGTTACAGTTTGATATCCTGACACAGAGGTTACAGTTTGATGTCCTGATACAGAGGTTACAGTTTGATATCCTGACACAGAGGTTACAGTTTGATGTCCTGATACAGAGGTTACAGTTTGATGTCCTGATACAGAGGTTACAGTTTGATATCCTGATACAGAGGTTACAGTTTGATATCCTGACACAGAGGTTACAGTTTGATGTCCTTTTACAGAGGTTACAGTTTGATGTTCTGATACAGAGGTTACACTTTGATCTTCTGATACAGAGGTTACAGTTTGATATCCTGATACAGAGGTTACAGTTTGATGTCCTGATACAGAGGTTACAGTCTGATATCCTGATACAGAGGTTACAGTTTGATGTCCTGATACAGAGGTTACAGTTTGATATCCTGATACAGAGGTTACAGTTTGATGTCCTGATACAGAGGTTACAGTTTGATATCCTGACACAGAGGTTACAGTTTGATGTCCTGACACAGAGGTTACAGTTTGATCCTCTGATACAGAGGTTACAGTTTGATGTCCTGATACAGAGGTTACAGTTTGATCCTTGATACAGAGGTTACAGTTTGATGTCCTGATACAGAGATTACACTTTGATATCCTGATACAGAGGTTACAGTTTGATGTCCTGATACAGAGGTTACAGTTTGATGTTCTGATACAGAGGTTACAGTTTGATATCCTGATACAGAGATTAAAGTTTGATATCCTGACACAGAGGTTACAGTTTGATGTCCTGATACAGAGATTACAGTGTGATGTCCTGATACAGAGGTTACAGTTTGATCCTTGATGCAGAGATTACAGTTTGATATCCTGATACAGAGGTTACAGTTTGATCCTTGATACAGAGGTTACAGTTTGATATCCTGATACAGAGCTTACAGTTTGATGTCCTGATACAGAGGTTACAGTTTGATGTCTTGATACAGAGATTACAGTTTGATATCCTGATACAAAGATTACAGTTTGATATCCTGATACAGAGGTTACAGTTTGATGTCCTGATACAGAGATTACAGTTTGATATCCTGATACAAAAATTACAGTTTGATATCCTGATACAGAGGTTACAGTTTGATGTCCTGATACAGAGATTACAGTTTGATGTCCTGATACAGAGGTTACAGTTTGATGTCCTGATACAGAGGTTACAGTTTGATATCCTGATACAGAGGTTACAGTTTGATCCTTGATACAGAGGTTACAGTTTGATGTCCTGATACAGAGATTACACTTTGATATCTTGATACAGAGGTTACAGTTTGATCCTTGATACAGAGGTTACAGTTTGATATCCTGATACAGAGCTTACAGTTTGATGTCCTGATACAGAGCTTACAGTTTGATGTCCTGATACAGAGATTACAGTTTGATATCCTGATACAAAGATTACAGTTTGATATCCTGATACAGAGGTTACAGTTTGATGTTCTGATACAGAGGTTACAGTTTGATATCCTGATACAAAAATTACAGTTTGATATCCTGATACAGAGATTACAGTTTGATGTCCTGATACAGAGTTTACAGTTTGATGTCCTGATACAGAGGTTACAGTTTGATGTCCTGATACAGAGGTTACAGTTTGATGTCCTGATACAGAGGTTACAGTTTGATGTTCTGATACAGACGTTACAGTTTGATGTCCTGATACAGAGATTACAGTTTGATGTTCTGATACAGAGATTACAGTTTGATGTCCTGATACAGAGATTACAGTTTGATGTCCTGATACAGAGGTTACAGTTTGATGTTCTGATACAAAGATTACAGTTTGATGTCCTGATACAGAGATTACAGTTTGATGTTCTGATACAGAGGTGACAGTTTGATATCCACACTATGCAAATGTCACCGTGCAGAGCAGGTTGGATTGGTCTTCTTGTCCATTAGTGGAGCAGCTCTGTGGTTCAGGTTTGAACCGTTCTGAGTTTTTTTTGGGAAGTCTGGTTGGGACAGAATGTGATTCAGCATGAGGATCAAAGGGGGCTGGGGGTGCTTTGCTAAAAACAATGAAAATGTCAAAATGTTTAGAATGTCATATTTCACACACCCATACACAAAACCATCTTCCACCAGCTCTCAGGTTAATGGTGGTACGAGTGTTATATGCCACAAACATCCTTCAAATATTGGGTTGCACGTGACACCAGTAAGGTAGGATGAAACTGTATCAGCTCGTGTTTATAGAACAGACCTACGTATCCCACAGCATCTCTGTCTGAAGTCCCCTCTCAGGTCACTCCTGCTGACCCGTTCACCTCCATAATCATTCTGTACATATTACCATTGACATCAGCGGCCATCAGTTTGAAATACCAGCATATCAGATTCTTGCTAAAATCCAGATCAATGCATCCCGACAGCAGAGGCTGTGGTCTGACCCAGATACTGGACTCAAACAGGTGGACCGGGTCAGGTCCAGTCCGGCTGATCCATGAGGTCTCGTGGTTTTGATCAGGAGGAGAACAGTCCGTTAGAAGAGGTTCAGAGTTTGAAGAATTAAAAACAGATGAAACTGAACACCAGAATCATGTTGAGCTCCTGGTTTGTCCTGTCGACACTAAGAGGTTTGGATGTAGCAGGAACCGTGCAAAAGATCAGCTAATGGAGGTCTGTAAAGTCCACTCCATGGTGTTTAAGTTCTTCAAAGTGTGATCTTAGGCCATCTCATGGTGGTCCTTGAAGCCCATTAGAGTGAAAACCAGATAGACCAGCTCATGGAGGTCTTTGTAGTCCAGTATGGATTTTAAGCCCATTAAATGATCGCCATCTTTCATGGTAGACCTTGTCCACCTCAGCTTGACGGTCTGTTTTGTGGTGTCGGACTTTGTAGTCCACTTCATGGCAGTCCTTTCAGTCTGTTTTAGGTTGGTGTTTGTGGTCTACTTGATGATGGTCTTAGGGCTCTAAATACTTGACTTCATGGTAGTCTTGCTAGTCCACCTATGGGTGGTATATATAATAATTTCATGTTTTCATGGATATGGTTTTTGTATTCCACCTGAAGATGGTCTTTTCAGTCTACTTCAGGGTGGTCTTTGCAGTCCACTTCAGGGTGGTCTTTGCAGTCCAATTCAGTCTACTTCAGGGTGGTCTTTGCAGTCCACTTCAGGGTGGTCTTTTCAGTCCACTTCAGGGTGGTCTTTGAAATCTACTTTAGAGTTGTCTTTGCAGTCCACTTCAGCCTTCCTCAGGGTGGTCTTTGCAGTCCACTTCAGGGTGGTCTTTGCAGTCCACTTCAGTCTACTTCAGGGTGGTCTTTGCAGTCCACTTTAGGGTGATATTTGCAATCTACTTCAGGGTGGTCTTTGCAGTCCACTTCAGTCTACTTCAGGGTGGTCTTTGCAGTCTACTTCAGGGTGGTCTTTGCAGTCCACTTAAGGGTGGTCTTTGCAGTCCACTTCGAATTGAAACCATTACAGTACTGCGTACTTCCCAGAATTGCAGTCCACTTCAGTCCACTTTAGGGTGATATTTGCAATCTACTTCAGGGTGGTCTTTGCAGTCCACTTCAGGGTGGTCTTTGCAGTCCACTTCAGGGTGGTCTTTGCAATCCACTTCAGTCTACTTCAGGGTGGTCTTTGCAGTCTACCTCAGGGTGGTCTTTGCAGTCCACTTAAAGGTGGTCTTTACAGTCCACTTCAGTCTACTTCAGGGTAGTCTTTGCAGTCCACTTCAGGGTGAAATTTGCAATCTACTTCAGGGTGGTCTTTGCAGTCCACTTCAGGGTGATATTTGCAGTCTACTTCAGGGTGGTCTTTGCAGTCCACTTCAGTCTACTTCAGGGTGGCCTTTGCAGTCCACTTCAGGGTGATATTTGCAGTCTACTTCAGGGTGGTCTTTGCAGTCTACTTCAGGGTGGTCTTTGCATTCCACTTCAGGGTGGCCTTTGCAGTCCACTTCAGTCTACTTCAGGGTGGTCTTTGCAGTCTACTCCAGGGTAGTCTTTGCAGTCCACTTCAGGGTGGTCTTTGCAATCTACTTCAGAGTTGTCTTTGCAGTCCACTTCAGTCTACTTCAGGGTGGTCTTTGCAGTCCACTTCAGGGTGGTCTTTACAGTCCACTTAAGGGTGGTCTTTACATTCCACTTCAGTCTCCCTCAGGGTGGTCTTTGCAATCTACCTCAGGTTGGTCTTTGCAGTCCACTTCAGGGTGATATTTGCAGTCTACTTCAGGGTGGTCTTTGTAGTCCACTTCAGTCTACCTCAGGGTGGTCTTTGCAGTCCACTTCAGGGTGATATTTGCTGTCTACTTCAGGGTGGTCTTTGCAGTCCACTTCAGGGTGGTTTTTGCAGTCCACTTTAGTTTACTTTAGGGTGGTCTTTGCAGTCCACTTTAGGGTGGTCTTTGCAGTCCACTTCAGGGTGGTCTTTGCAGTCCACTTCAGGGTGGTCTTTGCAGTCCACTTCAGTCTACTTCAGGGTGGTCTTTGCAGTCCACTTTAGGGTGATATTTGCAGTCTGCTTTAGGGTGGTCTTTGCAGTCCACTTCAGGGTGATATTTGCAGTCTACCTCAGGGTGGTCTTTTCAGTCCACTTCAGAGTCGTCTTTGCAGTCCACTTCAGTCTACTTCAGGGTGGTTTTTGCAATCTACCTCAGGGTGGTCTTTGCAGTCCACTTCAGGGTGGTCTTTGAAATCTACTTCAGGGTGGTCTTTGCAGATTATGGTCTTGTGGTCTTGTGGTCTAGCCTTAAACTGTGTGACTGGGGCTGTGTTGCTCGTTGCTTTAATTATTTCAGGTGTGTTTTGGTTCCTTTGTGTTCACACAGCAGAAGTCTGTTTTGGTCCAAAGATTTAAACAAACGTCACGTCCAATCAAATGTTTCTGTCATTGGTCACAAATCTTAGCGGAGGGCGGGGGAGTTTCCTTCTCTTCTTAAACAGCCATGGAGCGTCAGCGGTTTGAGGCTAATTTGTTTTTAGCGTTTAGCTGTCACTCGTGAGTTTCTGTGTTTTTATGTGCCGTGTCCAGCATTTGGCAAATTTTCTCATCTGCCAGATTTCTATGAGACAGTTTATTACCTCACGACTCATTTTTTGTTCAGATTCTCCTGCTGCTGCATCGTCCTTCTTCTTCTCTTGTTTCGACTGAACAATTGGTAACCAGGCTCATTACTGCCCCCCACTGTTAGCTCATACCAGTGTGATCCACAGGTGTGGGTCAGGTGTGTTGTTGTTGAGGTGTTTGTGTTAGCTCGTATCAAAGCGAGCTGAGACCACCTGTTCTGAGCCAATTGTTCTGTTCACATCTATTCAAACAAACCAAACGTTAATGTAATGTCAATGTTTCAGAGCAACTGCCCAAACGAGCCAGGTGTGACACACCTTTAGTGACGGACCCTGAAGGGGGTTAGGGTAAGGGTGATGCTGACAGTTAGTGTTAGGTAGGGCTGCAGCTATCGATTCTTTTTGTAATCGATTACTCTATCAAATCTTTGTCGATTAATTGAGTAATCGGTTAACTGTTACATTGAGCTCGCTGCTATTTTATTTATTTTTTTTACATTAAATCACCACCCATTATTATTATTGTTAACACACAAAACACTTAAATTAACAACTTTTTAAGTTTGGTTATTTTTATTTTATTTGTACTCATGCTTGTCTCTTTTTACTAAATTATTGCCTTTACTACTGTACCATATTGATGATCTTATTTTGCTTACGTTATTTCTAGTACCAAATAATCTCATACTTAGATACTAAGATCATTTAACTAGCTAATGTACATTTCTATAACATTTGAAAGCATTCCCTACACCTGCTTCCTCTACTCACTGTCAGTGTTTCCTCTTCTACTCTCTGCAATCAAATTAAATGTAAAGTTATTGGATGTGAAAAGTATGTGAACAAAATACACATGATTCTGGGCAAGTAGCCTCCGCATTGATTTACGTTCTGAACCAGCCTTTACACGGAGCCATAATCAAAGTAGGTTATTCACTAGCCCATATCTCAGTTATTGATCACATTAGCTGCTTCTGTTGATGTATCATGAGTGTCATCCTGTTGTGTCGCTCTGACGCACAGACCGGATGTTTACTGTTGATGTGCTGCAGCAGTGACGACGTGCTGTCATGCTAAGCTACATGCTAAGCTAACTCTGTTTGCCATCAGACACACTGCACTGTATTTTCTTTTCGTCCCTTCTTGTAGTGACCACACACTTGGGACACTCTGCCATTTCTTCTGTGGACTCTCTCCTTTCTGTCCCTCTTTTTTCTCTTCCTTCATGATTTTACAAGCCGCGCAGCAGCAGAGGTAGCAGGTGCGTTGTGCCACAGAAATGACCATCCGTGTCAAACACCGTGCACTGTATAGTAGTCCAGATATATATTTTATATGTATAATATATATTAAACGAGGCTTTGAGGCACACAGTTTGCCTCGAGGATATTTTGTAATCGAATAATCGAGATTGTTCGAGGAATCGTTTCAGCTCTAGTTTTAGGATAAGGGTAAGGGTGATGTTGACAGTGTTAGGGTAAGGGTAAGGGTGATGTTGACAGCGTTAGGGTAAGGATAAGGGTGATGTTGACAGTGTTAGGGTAAGGGTAAGGGTGATGTTGACAGTGTTAGGGTAAGGGTAAGGGTGATGTTGACAGTGTTAGGGTAAGGGTGATGTTGACAGTGTTAGGGTAAGGGTAAGGGTGATGTTGACAGTGTTAGGGTAAGGATAAGGGTGATGTTGACAGTGTTAGGGTAAGGATAAGGGTGATGTTGACAGTGTTAGGGTAAGGATAAGGGTGATGTTGACAGTGTTAGGGTAAGGGTAAGGGTGATGTTGACAGTGTTAGGGTAAGGATAAGGGTGATGTTGACAGTCAGTGTTTTCAGACTGATGCACTTTTCCTCCTAAGTGTTTAAATCTGAACTCTAAAATTAAACCTCTGTCTCCACAGGAGCCTGTCTCTACGAGGGATCTCTGCACGCTGTGAGTTTTTATTCTTACTTCTTCAGTTTGATCTTCATGACCCTCAGGATCAAGGCCATCTGTCCGTTTAAGTCCAGCAAGAGGTCACGACCTCTATGACCTGATGTTTCCTCAGTAATGATGAAGATGATCCTCGGGGGAGGGAGATGTTGATTGTGTTGATGACACATTATTCTAATAATTATTCACATGGATTAAAGTTCTCCGTCGCTACGATGGATTTCCGTCAACCGGGTGGATGGGGGGAAAGGAGCAGTCACTGTTTGTGATATTAACGGACTTAAATGGAGGACGAAGAGCGGCCTCTTTTACTGTCTAAACTCCTGAGCCGCATGCGGCTCTTAAGCATTCTTGTTGCGGCTCCCTGCAGCCGGATACGGCTCTTTAGCTCGGTGTCGCTCCATGCCAGTGATGCAGCGGAGGGAGCGCCACATTGTCTTCATTTGTTATTATCCGTGCTCCGGTACGAGCCTGCCGGTGCTGGTTCTTTGCAGCGTAACGGCGCGTAAAGCCCACTGTGACGATCGGCGGGTGCGTAAATACCCCTTCTCTGGTGTTGGCTCACTTCCCCCGCCCCCCTGGAGTTTATTCGCATCTCCACATGGCCGTAGCCAGGTATGAGGTAAGCGAGGTCCGGACCTCACCTATTTTTTTCCGATTTTTTTTTTTTTTTTCGCCAAATTTGCCCGACGGAATAAAACATAAATTCATAACGACTTGAAACCTCTCCGTTAAACGTGCTTGTAAATTGTGGTAAACATCCATGGGCTTTCTGTTCTGTTTGTGTTTGTGTATGTGTATCGGTGAACAACTGTTTGATCAGCTGATGCACGTACCCGCAAATGCGCCCAGAAGCACTTGGCAGCGGGCCAAACCCCATTCAAAAACCTGAGTGTTTTTATTATTCGCACTTTGAAGACCACATCCCCGCCCATCTACACCTAGGTGACCACAATATATATATTTTTTAGATAATTCGGCACTACTTCGGCCTGTCAAATCATCTGACCAAAGCCAGTTTATTTACTTTTATCCACAGCAGAGAGCGCGCCATGCGCTTTTTTTTTGATGACGTGTGCTTTGTTTTCAGCTCATATTCATTTTAATATGCCCATTCCACAGAAAACAAGTCACAGAGAGCAGGGCAAACATGTCCAAGAGATTAAAACAAAATGCACTGGAATCATTTCTGGCAAAGAAAAAGAAAGAAATTGACAAAGAGGAACATGAAACCAAGGAGGATGGAAGAGAGAATGGGGAAAGGAAGGGGAAGCACAGAGAGGAGAGTCATTCAGAGAAGGAAGGGGAGCAGAAAAACACAGAGGAGGATGGAGAGCACAGAAACACAGAGGAAAGTGGAGCGCAGAAAAACACGGAAAGATATTTAAACAATAAACATCTTGTGTGACTTGTAGCCTAAAAAAAAAATAAAATAAAATAAAGTTTTTAAAAAAACGTGCATCATGGACCTCACCTATTCCAAAATCCTGGCCACGGCCCTGCTTCTCCACGGAGGAATAGAGGGCAAAATGGCTCTTTCCATACAAAAGTTTGCCCACCCCTGGTCAAGCAGATTGGAGGAGTTAATCAATAATTGGCAGCAGTATTGAAGAGAGGCTAAGATTAAAAATAGTCTGTAAGGCCCTATTTTATTTTTCTGCAGTTGCACTTTTTTCTGCTGCACTATTGTTATTTAACTATTGTTACTGAAATAGTAAAAAAACTGAAGTTTTGTGATTTATATCCAATTAATGACAATGTTAAGGTCTATTGTTACATTATGAAAATTTATTACAAGTAGGGGCTTAGGAGGTAATGCAGCCCCAGACCCCCTACTGCCACCACTAACACAAAAAATAATTTTCAGTCAAATGATTTTTTTTCGCTTTAATCCATGTATTCATTATTCATATATGTATAATCATCAGTCTGATCTGAGTTCTTTGTTTCTATATTTTTAGTGAACTTCCAGGTTATATGTTAAAAACCAAAACAATCACATAAACCATGATGATCCAACGATACAGGTGATAAAAGAACAACAGCTCACATAAGCAAAGTTATAAAGGAAACAGGTTGATATCATAACATAACAACACTAACAGTCCAAGAGGTACCATCTCCAACATGACTTTACACCAACCTTTAAAAGAAGGGCTTTCTTACTAATACACTCTTTATTATTTTGAACATAACATAACAAAGTATTTTAGCCTCATAAATCTGAATATAATGACAAAACCAAAGACAAATTGGACAAAGAGCTTATTTCCATTTCACATTGAGGACACAGAGGTACCTGTATCATATGTATGATTCCAGATTCATTGGAATCTACTTGAGTACAAATTGATATATTTTGGAGTCAGTCCAAATATTCTCCCATGTTTCTTCATCAATAATTATTTATAACTCCCTTTCCCAAACATCTTTAAGCCCCTGTGTGTTAGCAGAGTGAGCTAAAGGACACCCTGTCTGGTTGCTGTAAAAGCATTCTGTCCATGACAGACTGCTCTGAATGGTCTGAAAGCGTTCTACTTAATGTGATATTATGTCTTATGTGTAAGAAACAGAAAAATCTCTGCATTGGGAGCAGGTATTGTTAAGTAAAGAAGGATGTTAATTTAGACCTCCATGCCTTTAGAGCATTGATTATTATGGGATTAGCACAGTTCTCTCTTAGTATCTTAAAACTTTAAAAGCATATCTTCCAATTTATATTTTGTCAAGGAAGCCTCCCAACAAAAACAAAAAGGTTTTTCTTTACCCGTCAGAAGGGGGCTCCAGCATTGTAAATCTTTTCTAATTTTAGCAAAAAGTATAACAAAGTCATTTTTATACATTTAATTTAAGAAAGGCTCAACATGCCACATACATGTTCTGGGAGCAGATCTTTAAATTATTTCTAACCCTAACCCTCTAAAGGTTTTTAATAGCTTTAAACACTTCCTCTTTAGAAATGAGAGCACTGAGACTATTGTCTGCTCTTCTGACATTGTTGAAATCTTCACCTGTGCAAAGAAACCATCCAGTAATTTAACTCCATCACTTCTCTGCTCAGAAGAGTGTAATGAGCAGAACTTCCTGAAACATCGATTCATGGCTCGTCTCATCTCAAGCACCGATCTGTGATCATGGTCTTCATCGTGAGGATGAAGCTGTTGGATCTGTCCATGCTACTGCTGATCACGATGACGATGATGATGATGATGATGATGATGGTGATGATGATGGTGATGGTGATGATGATGAAGATGATGATGATGATGAAGATGATGATGATGGTGATGATGATGATGATGATGATGATGGTGATGATGATGATGATGATAATGATGATGATGGTGATGATGATGAAAATGATGATGATGGTGGTGATGATGATGGTGATGATGATGATGATGATGATGATGATGATGATGGTGATGATGATGGTGGTGATGATGATGATGATGATGATGATGATGATGATGATGAAGCTCAGGTGGCCTCCTGCAGGTTCTGCACTGAAGCGTCGTCATAGCTTCAGGAGATCCGAGAGTTTCTCTTTCCTCTCTGTGTGGTTTGGTCTGGTTGGTTTCTGTTATTTTTGTGAGGTGATTGACCCAGGGTTAGGGTTAGGGTGGTGGTTGTGAGGTGGTTGATCCAGGGTTAGGGTAGGGTGGTGGTTGTCAGGTGATTGATCCAGGAGGCCCGAGGCTGCGACTGATCTTCTCCAGGCGTGAGAACATGTCCATCCTCGGGTTAAAAGGCAGACTGTAGTTTTTAATTTCAGCCCACTGCTGTCTCCGTCTTTCTCGTCTTTGATTGTTCTGCTGCACATGAAGAAGTTTTCAGGTGTGCCCTTCAGAAAAACACAGTGTGCGCGCAGGAACAACTGGTAATGTGTGTAAAGAGCGCAGTAATGACGCCACTGCGCCGTGTCATCAACGTAATTACAGCTAAGACTGAAACACACCCTCCAGTGGAAGAGCTGCAGCTTCCTGCTCCTGTCAGACACCCCCCCCCCCCCCCCCCCAAAACAAAGACACCAGAGAGCGTGACCACTCCCCCACGGGAAAGCATGCCCCCCTTGCTCGGGAATGTGCAGAAGCTTCTCGACTCCCACAGTCTTTTCTCTGAGGATCAACAGCGAGAGGCGGCGGGGGAGAAAGCAGGTCAGAGTGTGTGTGTGTGTGTGGGGGGGGGGGGGGGGGGGGGGGGCGTCCCAACATGTTTGGACAGAGCAGAGATAAAAACCAGAAGAGTTCAAAGTGAAGATTCCTCCTTCAAACACAGACTCCTGATGCTCTCACACCAACAGATTTTTAAACCAACTGCAGATGACCGAGGACAACTTTTGATGACATCATCAGCACTGAAATGTCCAGGTGGATAACGAAAGGAGCGTGGTCGCCATGGACACGACGGTGCACAGTTTTCTGTGCTTTGTACTTTTGTACTTTTTTAAAATGAACAGACTGAGAGAATGTCCGCTTTAACAACCGTCATCACGTCCAGAGTCACCCAGACCCACACAGGTGTGACGGTTCAGGTTTGACCCCCCAGGACAATATTCACCCCCAGGACAATGACCGGTCCTTAAAGGTCCAACAGACCTCCTGAGGTCTCACCTCTGACCTGCACAGTGGAGCCAAAACAGGCTCAGAGTGGCCAAAGGGCCCATGATGCTTCACTTCGGTGTCCATGTTTATGTTTCTAAAGGGTTAGGGTAGGTAGGGTCTTCAGAGTCGGGGTGAGCAGTCAGTGTGTCCCTGTGCCCCCCCCCCCCCCCCCCCCCCCCCAGGTCTAAATGAGGCCATTGTCATGCTCTGTGGTCGAGAACTAAACCCTGCAGGCTAACCCCCCACACACACCTCTGGTCTGCGACCCTTGGCTATGCCCCCCCCCCCGCCCTCCCCTTTGTCTTCAGGCCACACTGTGAACACTGTCATGAGAGAGGCTGAAGTTCAGGAGGATGTTCGCTCCAACACTTCTGCCAATCACAGAATCGAGTTGACCCCGTTGACCTTGGAGGACCATCGAGCTGTGCTGGTGCGTTTACATGACAGTTAAAATTTTTTATACAGAATATAGATTTACTGCAGAAACAACAGATCTGACAGGAGGCTAAAGCCAGCTAACAGACGCTCTAGAGTACGCCTCCACGCAGACGTCCCTGCTGATGAAAGTATTTGTGATTTCCAGAATTATGAACCGCCCCACTGTCCTTAATATTCAGTTACAGTCCAGTTAAAATAGCTGCAGTGTTTTTTTTGGTGGTGGCGCCGCTGCAGCTGTTTGAGGCTCAGAGTTTAAAATATCTGATGGAGCAGAGATGGGGGGGGGGGGGGGCTAAATATAATACACACTGTAGGCCAGAGCCTAGCATCACTGCTAAAGGGTTAGGTGAAGCAGATGAAGCAATATGTGCAAATTTATACAGAAGATAATGTGGAGGTAAACTTTATTATCCCAGAGGGTGATGTGATTTACAGCCTCGACACAAACAGCTGAACAGACGCACAGCATGATGGTTACAAGGCACAACAACAGGGACAAAAGAGCTCAAATCTGCCCGTATATACCACAAATAGACAAAACTGATTTTCATTTGTTCATTTTCAGTACATTTTTACATCACTACTTTTGTCAGTTTTAAGGTATTTCACGGCCCCCTATATATCTATATCTATCTATCTATCTATATATATATATATATATATATATATATATATATATATATATATATATATACGTAATAGAGCTACAATACGCAAAAGCAAGAAGGGGGAGTGTGACAAAAAACACTTTGAAAAAGTAATTTATTGAAAATAACAAGTAAACTGAAATAGGCTGTTAATCAGCTGATCAAAAGTTTAAGACCACAGGCTATTAAAGCCAAAATCGTTTGCTTACATTTAATAAAATGCATTTTTCCTCTCCGCTCTGAAAACGCCTCCTCCTCGCTCCTCTTGTGCAACACCGATAAGCGCGGCAACCAAAGATCTCTCTGCAGGCGGAGTCCCCGCACATGCAGTCTTTATTGAGGCTGCTGCCACACATGGCGAGACGTCATGTGATTCAGCTTAACGTCAGAGCAGAGGCCACCTAAAAGTGTCTCCAACACTCCCTGTCATAGAACGAGCGATAACTTCTGAATCATTAATTCTCTTTATTAACAGACTCAAACAGCGTGTCATACAGTTAGCAGTTCTCTCTCTCAGTCTACACTTCCGTTACCCTCAGCCAATCCCCGGGCTCCCCCTTAGCAGCGTGAACACTACAAAGATCGTCCACTCTGAAGATGCTCACTCTGACATACTACTATGACACTCCCTTCCCTAAAAACAATTCAGTAGAAATGCTTCCTCACGTCCAGTTCTTCGATAGTACGATATGATTTGCTGCTGCCAGGCGACTACAGCCAGAAAGTTCAAAACGCTGGTTTCTGAGCAGCAGGACAAAATCTGTGCGCGTGCTCTTCGGCGGCAACCGCTTCTACCTCGGCGGTCCAAACCGCGTGCTGTCTGCCGCCTGTCCCCCATTGAAATGACTGGAAGCGGCGCGTTGTGTGAAGGGGATGATGAAGACACACATACGACACATACAGACATACACACACACTCACAATCAGGCGGCAGATGAAGGAGCGACCATAACGGTAAAAAAAAAATAATAAAAAAAACCCAATTTAAACAAACATTAATGGATGACCTGAAGCTTACCAAACAATCTCCCCAAGCAAAAATCTCAGCAATTTTAAGCCAATTGTCCTTACTAAGACGGGAAGCACAGCTAGCAGCAGTGTGGGTTTACTCCAGACTCTCTGTTTCCTCACAGAACAAAAACAGGCTGATCAGGTGAACTTCTCTCCACCTGCTGAGCTTACATGGTTACATGAAATGTTACATTCTTCCTGTTTTTTTTAAATACTTTTTATACTTTATGCAGTTTATTTTAAATTCTTTTGAGAATGTTGTAGTTGGATGCCCACAGTGCTCACTATAGATTATTCAGATCTAAATGTCTATGAGTAGGATGGATGGATGGATAGATGGATGGATGGACGATGGATATTGGATGGATGGATGGACAGATGGGTAGATGGATGGATGGATATATATATATATATATATATATATATACGTAATAGAGCTACAATACGCAAAAGCAAGAAGGGGGAGTGTGACAAAAAACACTTTGAAAAAGTAATTTATTGAAAATAACAAGTAAACTGAAATAGGCTGTTAATCAGCTGATCAAAAGTTTAAGACCACAGGCTATAAAAGCCAAAATGTGCTCCAAATGTTCATTTTCTGTCAGGCATTCACACGGTCATGCCCTCCTGATGGCTAAAGCTAAGAAGCTTTCTCTTCTTGAACGTGGTCAGATCGTCGAGCTGCATAAGCAAGGCCTCTCGCAGCGTGCCATTGCTGCTGAAGTTGGCGCAGTAAGACAGTCATTCTACTTTTTTTTAAAGATCCTGAGCGTTATGGAACAAAAAAGTCAAGTGGTAGACCCAAAAAAATTACACCTGTGCTGAGCCAGAGGATCCGATTGGCTGTCCGTCAAGACACAGGGCGGTCCTCGACCCAAATTAAGGCCCTTACTGGTGCGACTGCAGCGCAATAACCATCAGACGGCATCTGTGGGAAAAGGGTTTCAAAAACAAAAAACAAATTCAAAGACCTCGTCTCCTTCAACACCACAAAACTGCCCGTTTAGACTTTGGAGCATCAAACATGGGACATTGAAAGGTGGAAAAAAGTTTTATTCTCTGATGAGAAAAAATGTAACCTTGACGGTCCAGACGGCTTCAACGTTACTGGCATGACAAGGAGATCCCACCTGAGATGTTTTCTACCCGGCACTGTGGAGGGGAGTCCATCATGATCTGGGTGCTTCTTCATTCAGTGGAACACTGGAGCTTCAGGTGGTGCAGGGTCGTCAGTCCTGCTGCAGTGACCTGGTTAATGGATCACTCAGTGCTTCTGGAACAATCCAAGCAGAATGTGACGGTTTGAATATGTCTAAATATGTCTGAATGTGCCTAAATATGTCTAAATATGTCTGAAAATGTCTGAATGTGTTTGAATTACTCCAGACTCTCTGTTTCCTCACAGAACAAAAACAGGCTGATCAGGTGAACTGGTGATTCAAATATGTCTGAATATGTCTGAATATGTTTGAATGTGTCTGAATGTGTCTGAATGGATGGATGGATAGATGGATAGATGGACGGATGGATGGATGGACGGATGGATAGATGGATGGATGGATGGACGGATGGATGTTGGATGGATGGATGGACAGATGAGTAGATGGATGGATGGATAGATGGATGGATGGATGGATGGACGGATGGATATTGGATGGATGGATGGACAGATGGGTAGATGGATGGATGGATGATGGATGGATAGATGGATGGATGATGGATGGATGGATGGACGGATGGATGATGGATGGATAGATGGATGGATGTTGGATGAATGGATGGATGGACAGATGGATGTTGGATGGATGTAAAGGTGGTGACCCTCAGTCCTTGTTTGCTGTTTCCTCTGTATATAAATCAGACCTGGGGAGAAGCTCATAGCTCCATCGTAGGCAGATCCTCAGGCTAAGGTGTTCCACCTTCCACCCTGTAGGTGTGCCCTGTTATCTCTGCCTATCATTAGTTCACTCTGACAGAGATGTAGGTGTTGTAGGTTGGTCCATTATCTCTGCCTATCATTAGTTCACTCTGACAGAGATGTAGGTGTTGTAGGTGTGCTCCGTTATCTCTGCCTATCATTAGTTCACTCTGACAGAGATGTAGGTGTTGTAGGTGTGCTCCGTTATCTCTGCCTATCATTAGTTCACTCTGACAGAGATGTAGGTGTTGTAGGTTGGTCCATTATCTCTGCCTATCATTAGTGTAGTTCACTCTGACAGAGATGTAGGTGTTGTAGGTGTGCTCCGATATCTCTGCCTATCATTTTTCCACTTTGACAGAGATGTAGGTGTTGTAGGTGTGCTCCGATATCTCTGCCTATCATTTTTCCACTTTGACAGAGATGTAGGTGTTGTAGGTGTGGTCCATTATCTCTGCCTATCATTAGTGTAGTCCACTCTGACAGAGATGTAGGTGTTGTAAATATGTCTGAATATGTCTTAACTGAGTTTATATGTGTCTAAATCTGTTTGAATATGTCTGAATATGTCTGAATATGTCTAAAAATGTCTGAATGTGTTTGAATATGTCTGAATATCTCTGAATATGTCTGGATGTGTCTAAATATGTCTGAATATGTCTAAATATGTCTGAATATGTCTGGATGTGTTTGAATATGTCTGAATGTGTCTGAATATGTCTGAAAATGTCTAAATATGTCTGAATATGTCTGGATGTGTTTGAATATGTCTGAATGTGTCTAAATATGTCTGAATATGTCTGAATATGTTTGAATATGTCTGAATATGTCTGAATATGTCTGAATATGTCTAAATATGTCTGAATATGTCTAAATATGTCTGAATATGTCTGAATATGTTTGAATATGTCTGAATATGTCTGAATATGTCTGAATGTGTCTAAATATGTTTGAATATGTCTGAATATGTCTAAATATGTCTGAATATGTCTGGATATGTCTGAATATGTCTGAATGTGTTTGAATATGTCTGAATGTGTTTGAATATGTCTAAATATGTCTGAATATGTCTGAATGTGTTTGAATATGTCTGAATATGTCTGAATATGTCTAAATATGTCTAAATATGTCTGAATATGTCTAAATATGTCTGAATGTGTCTAAATATGTCTGAATATGCCTGAATGTGTCTGAATATGTCTAAATACGTCTGAATATGTCTGGATATGTCTGAATATGTCTGAATGTGTTTGAATATGTCTGAATGTGTTTGAATATGTCTAAATATGTCTAAATGTGTTTGAATATGTCTGAATGTGTTTGAATATGTCTGAATATGCCTGAATATGTCTGAATGTGTCTAAATATGTCTAAATATGTCTGAATATGTCTAAATATGTCTAAATATGTCTGGATATGTCTGAATATGTCTGAATGTGTTTGAATATGTCTGAATGTGTTTGAATATGTCTAAATATGTCTAAATATGTCTGAATATGTCTGAATGTGTTTGAATATGTCTGAATATGTCTAAATATGTCTAAATATGTCTGAATATGTCTAAATATGTCTGAATGTGTCTAAATATGTCTGAATATGCCTGAATGTGTCTGAATATGTCTAAATATGTCTGAATATGTCTGAATGTGTTTGAATATGTCTGAATATGTCTAAATATGTCTGGATGTGTCTAAATATGTCTGAATATGTCTGAATGTGTTTGAATATGTCTGAATGTGTTTGAATATGTCTGAATATGTCTAAATATGTCTAAATATGTCTGGATGTGTTTGAATATGTCTGAATATGTCTAAATATGTCTAAATATGTCTAAATATGTCTGGTAGTGTTTGAATATGTCTGAATGTGTTTGAATATGTCTGAATATGTCTAAATATGTCTGGATGTGTTTGAATATGTCTGAATGTGTTTGAATATGTCTGAATGTGTTTGAATATGTCTAAATATGTCTAAATATGTCTGAATATGTCTAAATATGTCTAAATATGTCTGGATGTGTTTGAATATGTCTGGATGTGTTTGAATATGTCTGAATGTGTCTAAATATGTCTGAATATGTCTGAATATGTCTAAATATGTCTAAATATGTCTGAATATGTTTGAATATGTCTGAATGTGTCTAAATATGTCTGAATATGTTTGAATATGTCTGAATATGTCTGAATATGTCTGAATGTGTCTAAATATGTTTGAATATGTCTGAATATGTCTGGATGTGTCTGAATATGTCTGAATGTGTCTAAATATGTCTGAATATGTCTGAATATGTCTAAATATGTCTGAATATGTCTGAATATGTCTGGATGTGTCTGAATATGTCTGAATATGTCTGAATATGTCTGAATGTGTCTAAATATGTCTGAATATGTCTGAATATGTCTGAATATATCTGAATATGTCTGAATATGTTTGGATATGTCTGAATATGTCTGGATGTGTCTGAATATGTTTGGATATGTCTGAATATGTCTGAATGTGTTTGAATATGTCTGAATATGTCTAAATATGTCTGAATATGTCTGAATATGTCTAAATATGTCTAAATATGTCTGAATATGTCCGAATATGTCTGAATATGTCTGAATGTGTCTAAATGTGTCTAAATATGTTTGAATATGTCTGAATATGTCTGGATGTGTCTGAATATGTCTGAATATGTCTGAATATGTCTGAATGTGTCTAAATATGTTTGAATATGTCTGAATATGTCTGAATATATCTGAATATGTCTGAATATGTTTGGATATGTCTGAATATGTCTGGATGTGTCTGAATATGTCTAAATATGTCTAAATATGTCTGAATATGTCTGAATGTGTCTAAATATGTTTGAATATGTCTGAATATGTCTAAATATGTCTAAATATGTCTGAATATGTCTGAATGTGTCTGAATGTGTCTAAATATGTCTAAATATGTTTGAATATGTCTGAATATGTCTGGATGTGTCTGAATATGTCTGAATATGTCTAAATATGTCTAAATATGTCTGAATATGTCTGAATATGTCTGAATATGTCTAAATATGTCTAAATATGTCTGGATGTGTTTGAATATGTCTGAATGTGTTTGGATATGTCTGAATATGTCTAAATATGTCTAAATATGTCTGAATGTGTTTGAATATGTCTAAATGTGTTTGAGTATGTCTAAATATGTCTAAATATGTCTGAATGTGTCTAAATATGTCTAAATATGTCTGAATATGTCTGGATGTGTTTGAATATGTCTGAATGTGTCTAAATATGTCTGAATATGTCTGAATGTGTCTAAATATGTCTAAATATGTCTGAATATGTCTAAATATGTCTAAGTATGTCTGAATATGTCCAAATATGTCTAAATATGTCTGAATATGTCTGAATGTGTCTGAATATGTCTGAATATGTTTGAATATGTCTGAATATGTCTAAATATGTCTGAATGTGTCTAAATATTTCTAAATATGTCTAAATTTGTCTGAATGTGTCTAAATATGTCTAAATATGTCTGAATATGTCTAAATATTTCTAAATATGTCTAAATATGTCTGAATATGTCTAAATATGTCTGAATGTGTCTGAATATGTCTGAATATGTCTGAATGTGTTTGAATGTATTTGAATATGTCTGAATATGTCTGAATATGTCTGAATATGTCTGAATGTGTCTGAATATGTCTAAGTGTGTTTGAGTATGTCTAAATATGTCTGAATATGCCTGAATATGTCTGAATATGTCTAAATATGTCTGAATATGCCTGAATGTGTCTGAATATGTCTAAATATGTCTGAATATGTCTGAATGTGTTTGAATATGTCTGAATATGCCTGAATATGTCTGAATATGTCTGAATATGTCTAAATATGTCTGAATATGTCTGAATATGTCTGAATATGTCTAAATATGTCTGAATGTGTTTGAATATGTCTGAATATGCCTGAATATGTCTGAATGTATTTGAATATGTTTGAATATGCCTGAATATGTCTGAATATGTCTAAATATGTCTGAATATGCCTGAATATGTCTGAATATGTCTAAATATGTCTGAATATGCCTGAATATGTCTGAATGTATTTGAATATGTTTGAATATGCCTGAATATGCCTGAATATGTCTGAATATGTCTAAATAGGTTTGGTATTTTTGAATTTGTCTGAATATTTTAGGTATGTTTTTATTCTTATTTCTGATGTCTGTTTTGTGTTATGTGTGGTCACCAACCTGCTAATGGGACTGGGACTGGAAATTAGCCTCTTGGCTATAATCAGTGCCGATGTTACTTATGCTGAGTGCCTACTGTAGATGTTATTGTCCCTAAGGGGAAACACATTCCCACAGCACTTATTCAAACATCAAGACAGACAGCAACAAGTCACACCACCAATCACAGCTAAACAAACGGTCACATTCAGGGCTGCCTGTTGTTTGAGCCAAATGGCTGCAGGCTCAGGCTTTGTTTAAGGCGGGCTCTTTAAAACTTCAGTGTCCTGTAGCCTGAAGGCAGCGGGATGAGTGGGGGGGTGATGTGTGAGACGGGCCTGCTGTTCAGTGCAGACAGATGTCTCCTGCAGTGTGTTGGTGATACAAGTGCGTTTAGTGTGTTGGTGATACGAGTGCGTTTAGCCTGTTGGTGATACGAGTGCGTTTAGCCTGTTGGTGATACGAGTGCGTTTAGCCTGTTGGTGATAAGAGTGCGTTTAGCCCATTGGTGATACGAGTGCGTTTAGCCCATTGGTGATACGAGTGCGTTTAGACTGTTGGTGATAAGAGTGCGTTTAGCCTGTTGGTGATACGAGTGCGTTTAGTCTGTTGGTGATACGAGTGCGTTTAGCCCATTGGTGATAAGAGTGAGTTTAGCCTGTTGGTGATAAGAGTGTGTTTAGCCTGTTGGTGATACGAGTGCGTTTAGCCTGTTGGTGATACGAGTGCGTTTAGCCTGTTGGTGACAAGAGTGCTTTTAGCCTGTTGGTGATACGAGTGCGTTTAGCCTGTTGGTGATATGAGTGCGTTTACTCCTTTGGTGATACGAGTGCGTTCAGCCTGTTGGTGATACGAGTGCGTTTAGCCTGTTGGTGATAAGAGTGCGTTTAGCCCATTGGTGATACGAGTGCGTTTAGCCCATTGGTGATACGAGTGCGTTTAGACTGTTGGTGATAAGAGTGCGTTTAGCCCATTGGTGATACGAGTGCGTTTAGTCTGTTGGTGATACGAGTGCGTTTAGCCCATTGGTGATAAGAGTGAGTTTAGCCTGTTGGTGATAAGAGTGTGTTTAGCCCGTTGGTGATACGAGTGCGTTTAGCCTGTTGGTGATACGAGTGCGTTTAGCCTGTTGGTGATAAGAGTGCTTTTAGCCTGTTGGTGATACGAGTGCGTTTAGCCTGTTGGTGATATGAGTGCGTTTACTCCTTTGGTGATACGAGTGCGTTTAGTCTGTTGGTAATACTAGTGCGTTTAGCCTGTTGGTGATATGAGTGTGTTTAGCCCGTTGGTGATATGAGTGTGTTTAGCCCGTTGGTGATACGAGTGCGTTTAGACTGTTGGTGTTAAGAGTGCGTTTAGCCCATTGGTGATACGAGTGCGTTTAGCCTGTTGGTGATAAGAGTGAGTTTAGCCTGTTGGTGATAAGAGTGTGTTTAGCCCGTTGGTGATACGAGTGCGTTTAGCCTGTTGGTGATACGAGTGCGTTTAGCCTGTTGGTGATAAGAGTGCTTTTAGCCTGTTGGTGATACGAGTGCGTTTAGCCTGTTGGTGATATTTTAGGTATGTTTACTCCTTTGGTGATCTGAAAAGTCTGTTTAGTCTGTTGGTAATACTAGTGCGTTTAGCCTGTTGGTGATATGAGTGTGTTTAGCCCGTTGGTGATATGAGTGTGTTTAGCCCGTTGGTGATATGAGTGCGTTTACTCCTTTGGTGATACGAGTGCGTTTAGCCCATTGGTGATACGACTGCGTTTAGCCTGTTGGTGATAAGAGTGAGTTTAGCCTGTTGGTGATAAGAGTGTGTTTAGCCCGTTGGTGATACGAGTGTGTTTAGCCTGTTGGTGTTAAGAGTGCGTTTAGCCTGTTGGTGATGCTGTTGTGTGTGTCTCCTGCAGTGTAAAGCGTTTAGCCATTGGTGATACAAGTGCGTTTAGTGTGTTGGTGATATCTGAGTCGCGTTTAGCCTGTTGGTGATCTGAGTGCGTTTAGACTGTTGGTGTTAAGAGTGCGTTTAGCCCATTGGTGATACGAGTGCGTTTAGCCCATTGGTGATAAGAGTGAGTTTAGCCTGTTGGTGATAAGAGTGTGTTTAGCCCGTTGGTGATACGAGTGCGTTTAGACTGTTGGTGTTAAGAGTGCGTTTAGCCCATTGGTGATACGAGTGCGTTTAGCCCATTGGTGATAAGAGTGAGTTTAGCCTGTTGGTGATAAGAGTGTGTTCAGCCCGTTGGTGATACGAGTGCGTTTAGCCCGTTGGTGATACGAGTGCGTTTAGCCTGTTGGTGATAAGAGTGCGTTTAGTCTGTTGGTGATACGAGTGCGTTTAGTGTGTTGGTGATACGAGTGCGTTTAGCCTGTTGGTGATAAGAGTGCTTTTAGCCCGTTGGTGATACGAGTGCGTTTAGCCTGTTGGTGATAAGAGTGCTTTTAGCCCGTTGGTGATACGAGTGCGTTTAGCCTGTTGGTGATACGAGTGCGTTTAGCCTGTTGGTAATACTAGTGCGTTTAGCCCGTTGGTGATACGAGTGCGTTTAGCCTGTTGGTGATAAGAGTGCGTTTAGTCTGTTGGTAATACTAGTGCGTTTAGCCCGTTGGTGATACGAGTGCGTTTAGCCTGTTGGTGATACGAGTGCGTTTAGTCTGTTGGTAAAACTAGTGCGTT
This sequence comes from Scarus forsteni, assembly GCA_036419115.1. NCBI lineage: Eukaryota > Metazoa > Chordata > Actinopteri > Labriformes > Labridae > Scarus > Scarus forsteni. The sequence goes on from JAZDUH010000539.1 coordinate 116,866, forward strand.
TAGCCCGTTGGTGATACGAGTGCGTTTAGCCTGTTGGTGATAAGAGTGCGTTTAGTCTGTTGGTGATACGAGTGCGTTTAGTGTGTTGGTGATACGAGTGCGTTTAGCCTGTTGGTGATAAGAGTGCGTTTAGCCTGTTGGTGATACGAGTGCGTTTAGTCTGTTGGTAATACTAGTGCGTTTAGCCCGTTGGTGATACGAGTGCGTTTAGCCTGTTGGTGATCTGAGTCGTTTAGTCTGTTGGTAAAACTAGTGCGTTTAGCCCGTTGGTGATACGAGTGCGTTTAGCCTGTTGGTGATAAGAGTGCGTTTAGTCTGTTGGTGATACGAGTGCGTTTAGTGTGTTGGTGATACGAGTGCGTTTAGCCTGTTGGTGATAAGAGTGCGTTTAGCCTGTTGGTGATAAGAGTGCGTTTAGTGTGTTGGTGATACGACTGCGTTTAGCCTGTTGGTGATACGAGTGCGTTTAGTGTGTTGGTGATACGAGTGTGTTTAGCCTGTTGGTGATACGAGTGCGTTTAGCCTGCTGGTGATAAGAGTGCGTTAAGTGTGTTGGTGATACGACTGCGTTTAGCCTGTCGGTGATACGAGTGCGTTAAGTGTGTTGGTGATACGACTGCGTTTAGCCTGTTGGTGATACGAGTGCGTTTAGTGTGTTGGTGATACGAGTGCATTTAGCCTGTTGGTGATACGAGTGCGTTTAGCCCATTGGTGATAAGAGTGCGTTTAGTGTGTTGGTGATACGACTGCGTTTAGCCTGTTGGTGATACGAGTGCGTTTAGTGTGTTGGTGATACGAGTGAGTTTAGTGTGTTGGTGATACGAGTGCGTTTAGCCTGTTGGTGATACGAGTGCGTTTAGTGTGTTGGTGATACGAGTGCGTTTAGCCTGTTGGTGATACGAGTGCGTTTAGCCTGTTGGTGATACGAGTGCGTTTAGCCTGTTGGTGATACGAGTGCGTTAAGTGTGTTGGTGATACGACTGCGTTTAGCCTGTTGGTGATAAGAGTGCGTTTAGCCTGTTGGTGATACGAGTGCGTTTAGCCTGTTGGTGATACGAGTGCGTTTAGTGTGTTGGTGATACGACTGCGTTTAGCCTGTTGGTGATACGAGTGCGTTTAGCCTGTTGGTGATACGAGTGCGTTTAGCCTGTTGGTGATACGACTGCGTTTATCCTGTTGGTGATAAGAGTGCGTTTAGCCTGTTGGTGATACGAGTGCGTTTAGGGGGATGGGGGAGGGATGCAGGCCGTTTATTCATGTCGTTGTTGCCCATTTGGTGATATTTGTGTTTTGTGTGTCAGAGTAACACGTCATGGCATCCTGCAGTGTGTGAAGAGTGCACGTGCCATGGGAATGTGTCCGTCTGCAGACCGACGCTCTGCTTCAACCCTCACTGTGACTTTCAAAAGGTAAGAACGTTTTTCAATGAAAAACTAATATATCGACATTTTAGAAAGAGTTAATGCATATAATTCTGATTTCATAAACATTTGTAAGGCAGATAAGATCAAAGATTATTTAGCCGTGCAAAATTATAAACTGCCAGAAGAACCAATCTTTTCAAAGTTTTTGGTGTGAGCTCATTCGAAATAGGACGAGGCTTTTTCAATCTTGGCTTCATGAAATGACCAACTTGTTACACACTGAATAATTTATCTCTGAATTCTGCAACCTTTGATAAAATGTGGAAACCATTTTTGTCTTTTCTATTACACCATTTAAGATACAAGCATCGTGTATGATGTACAGTTAGCGATGCTTTTATTTATCCACTTATTATGTTGTTATTCTTAAAGTCATCATTGTTATTATTTATTATTATTCTTATTCTTTTTTTTATCACTTTTTCTTCATTTTTTATTTGTTGTTTTACAAACCCAAAACCAGTAAAGTTGGCACGTTGTGTAAATCATAAATAAAAACAGAATACAATGATTTGCAAATCCTTTTCAACTTATATTCACATTAATAAACTTCAAAGACAAGATATTTAATGTTCAAACTGAGAAACTTTATTTTCTTTTGCAAATAATCATCAACTTAGAATTTAATGGCAGCAACACGTTGCAAAAAAGTTGTCACAGGGTCATTTTTACCACTGTGTTACATCGCCTTTCCTTTTAACAACACTCAGTAAACGTTTGGGAACTGAGGAGACCAATTTTTGAAGCTTTTCAGGTGGAATTCTTTCCCATTCTTGCTTGATGTACAGCTTAAGTTGTTCAACAGTCCAGGGTCTCCGTTGTTGTATTTTATGCTTCATATTGCACCACACATTTTCAATGGGGGACAGGTCTGGACTACAGGCAGGCCAGTCTAGTACCTGCACTCTTTCACTACGAAGCCACGCTGTTGTAACACATGCAGAATGTGGCTTGGCATTGTCTTGCTGAAATAAGCAGGGGCGTCCATGAAAAAGACGTTGCTTGGATGGCAACATATGTTGCTCCAAAACCTGTATGTACCTTTCAGCATTAATGGTGCCTTCACAGATGTGTAAGTTACCCATGCCTTGGGCACTAATACACCCCCATACCATCACAGGTGCTGGCTTTTGAACTTTGCGCCTATAACAGTCCGGATGGTTCTTTTCCTCTTTGGTCCGGAGGACACGACGACCACAGTTTCCAAAAACAATTGTAAATGTGGACTGGTCAGACCACAGAACACTTTTCCACTTTGCATCAGTCCATCTTAGATGAGCTCGGCCCAGAGAAGCCGGCGGTGTTTCTGGGTGTTGTTGATAAATGGCTTTGGCTTTGCATAGTAGAGTTTTAACTTGCACTTACAGATGTAGACGAACTGTAGTTACTGACAGTGGTTTTCTGAAGTGTTCCTGAGCCCATGTGGTGATATCCTTTACACAGTGATGCCGGTTTTTGATGCAGTACCTCCTGAGGGATCGAAGGTCACGGGTATTCAGTGTTGGTTTTGGGCCTTGCTGCTTCCGTGCAGTAATTTCTCCAGATTCTCTGAACCTTTTGATGATATTACGGACCGTAGATGATGAAATCCCTAAATTCCTTGCAATAGCTGGTTGAGAAATGTTGTTCTTAAACTGTTGGACAATTTGCTCACGCATTTGTTCACAAAGTGGTGACCCTCGCCCCATCCTTGTTTGTGAATGACTGAGCATTTCAGGGAAGCTGCTTTTATACCCAATCATGGCACCCACCTGTTCCCAATTAGCCTGTTCACCTGTGGGATGTTCCAAATAAGTGTTTGATGAGCATTCCTCAACTTTCTCAGTCTTTTTTGACACTTGTGCAGCTTTTTTGAAACATGTTGCAGGCATCAAATTCCAAATGAGCTAATATTTGCAAAAAATAACAAAGTTTACCAGTTTGAACGTTAAATATCTTGTCTTTGCTGTGTATTCAATTGAATATAAGTTGAAAGGGATTTGCAAATCATTGTGTTCTGTTTTTATTTATGATTTACACAACGTGCCAACTTCACTGGTTTTGGGTTTGTATTATTAGGGAGTTTTATATTTGTGTTTATTTTATCTTTCTGCCCATTTTGTTTTAAGTGTTTAATGTTCTTTCTCTAATTGTAAAACTGAAAATGTTAAAATATAATTTTTAAAAAAGGAGAACAGCCAAGACCATACAAGACAAAACTAGAATTTATACCACTTATTTTGGTTTGTTTCCAAGTAAACATATAAATATTTGTTTGTTTGTTTGTTTGTTTGTTTGTTTGTTTGTTTGTTTGTTTGTTTAGGGGGAGCGTTTGAGGATTCCTGCCAACAGCTGCTGTCCTCGCTGTGTTTCCTCGTCTCAGAGCTGTCAGCACGATGGACACTCGTACACCGTGAGTTTTTATTTTTATTTTGTGTGTGTGTGTGTGTGTGTGTGTGTGTGTGTGTGTGGGGGGGGGGATTAATTGACACCTGTCAATCACCAATCCTGTCTCTGTGCGCTCCTCTGATAGGACGGCAGCCAGTGGAGCCCCGCCCCCTGCACCAGGTGTGTTTGCTCTAAAGGGGGCGTGGCCTGCGGCTCTCTTCCTTGCCCTGCTCTCAGCTGTCCTGAGGGTCAAAGGTCATTCAGACCACCTGGAGAGTGCTGCCCCCGGTGTTCAGGTGGAGGAGGTGCAGCTCTTTAATAATAAATCTGATTGTTCTTACCTGGGCTGAGTCTCTCAGGTTCTTTAACGACCTCCCTTCCTGTTCCAGCGTCGTGCTCTGTTGGCGGCGCCCTGGTTGCCGATGGCGAGCGATGGCGGTCTGGTTTGTGCTCTCAGTGTCTGTGCAGCAACGGAGACGTTCAGTGTTCGGTGACCGAGTGTGAGCCTGTCGTCTGTAAACCTGTGAGTAACAAAAAAAAAGATTTTAGGAGTAAAAACCTCCATTGACCCTCGTTAACAAGACTGAAGTGAGAGAATGAAACAGGATTAATTTTTTTATTTAAAAGACCTCCATCATTAAAATATTACATCCATGTAAAAGATTACCAAGGTTTGTGATACTTATGTCAACAATAATAATAATGATGATATAGAGATAATAATGATAATAAAAGCACTATTAATAGAGCAAAGTAATGGAATAAACTTAATACAATGACTTCAACAATAAAAACTTGTGACAAAAACAATGTTGAAAACTAAAAATAATACAAACAATGATAAAAATTACTATTTTAATAAAAGCAATAAACTACAGCAATAAAAACAGTGATGTGATGATAATCACAATATGAGTACAGGTAATAATAAAACTGATAATATTTTTAATAGTTGGGATTATAAAAATAAGGGTAATTAATATCTGAACAGATAAAATGGTCTTGAATTCTATTCTAGATTTAATGGGAAGCCAAAGCAGAGAAGGTAATACAGGAGTAATGTGGTCTCTTCTCCTAGTTCTAGTCAGTACATGTGCTGCAGCATTTTGGACCAGCTGAAGCGTCTTAAGTGACTTGCTGGGACAGCCTGAAAGCAGAGAATTACAATAGTCCAGTCTAGAGGTAACAAAAGCATGGACTAGCTTTTCAGCATCGCTCTGGGACAGGATAGGCCTGATTTTAGCGATGCTACGAAGATGAAAAAAGGCTGTTTTTGAAATTTGCTTTATGTGGGAGTTAAAGGATAAATCCTGATCAAATAGCACTCCTAGATTTCTAACAGTTGTGCTTGGTGCCAGACTAATGCCATCTATGGCAGTTAAATCACTAGAAAAGGATTCTCTAAGGTGTCGAGGGCCCAGCACAATAACCTCTGACCTCTGAGTTAAGAAGAAGAAAATCATAACAATGATAATTATAGTAAAAATAAATGAGGCAAATAAAATAAAACCAATGATGTTGATGACACTGATGATGATGATTATATTACTAAATAAATATGGATAATAATATTAATCATGCTACTACTATATATTATTATTATTATTGTTATTATTATTATTATTATTATTATGATAATGATAATGATAATAATAGAATAGGATAATACTATAATAATAATAATAATGATAATAATAATAATAAATACTCTTCTGATAACTATTTCAACAGTTACAATAATGATTAAAATTAAAAAAATAAATGTTAATTCTGTTTTGATGTTTTTGGTCCTGCAGGGTGAAAACCTGGTGATCCGTGGAGGTCAGTGCTGTCCACAGTGTGTGTCTGATCCATGTCTGTCTGCAGGAACTGAGCACCAGGTGAGTCTGTTTACACTTTAATTCACCGATGAGGTTTATCTCTATTTATCTGTTTGAGACTTAAATATCTCCAAACTAAACTGACTACAGAGATAACTCCAAACTAAACTGACTACAGAGATAACTCCAAACTAAACTGACTAAAGAGATAACTCCAAACTAAACTGACTACAGAGATGAGATTTGATTTGTTCTGGAAGGAAAGGCCTCTAGTTTGTAAATGTATTCATGTGTTTCAATCAGATTTTTCTCTTTTTGTGGTGTTTTTTTTTTCTAATTTAATGTTCAATCAACAAATCAATAAAATTTAGACTTCAGGAGCAAACGATTCATGAAACATCTAAAATCAGAACTCTAACCTCGGCATGTCGTCCTGCAGCACGGAGAGCAGTGGGACAAAGACGCCTGCACCACCTGTGAGTGTGACCACGGGCAGTCCAGATGTTTCACCAACACCTGTCCACCTGTCACCTGTGAAAAGGTAAGAGCACACCTGTCTGAAGGGAACCCTGAAGGTGTCCTCCTGCTGGTCCCATCAGCACAGATCCAGACCTATCTGACTGAGAAGAAGATCTGTGGAGAGAAAGACCAGAGATCTCCGTGATCTCCATGTTAGATCTCCATATTAGATCTCCATGATCTCCATGTTAGATCTTCATGTTAGATCTCCACGTTAGATCTCCATGATCTCCATGTTAGATCTCCATGATCTCCATGTTAGATCTCCATGATCTCCATGTTAGATCTTCATGTTAGATCTCCATGTTAGAGCTCCATGATCTCCATGATAGATCTCCATGATCTTCATGTTAGATCTCCATGATCTCCATGTTAGATCTCCATGATCTTCATGTTAGATCTCCATGTTAGATCTCCATGATCTCCATGATAGATCTCCATGATCTCCATGATAGATCTCCATGATCTTCATGTTAGATCTCCATGATCTCCATGATAGAGCTCCACGATCTCCATGATAGATCTCCATGATCTCCATGTTAGATCTCCATGATCTCCATGTTAGATCTTCATGTTAGATCTCCACGTTAGATCTCCATGATCTTCATGTTAGATCTCCATGATCTCCATGTTAGATCTCCATGATCTCCATGTTAGATCTTCATGTTAGATCTCCATGTTAGAGCTCCATGATCTCCATGATAGATCTCCATGATCTTCATGTTAGATCTCCATGATCTCCATGTTAGATCTCCATGATCTTCATGTTAGATCTCCATGTTAGATCTCCATGATCTCCATGATAGATCTCCATGATCTTCATGTTAGATCTCCATGATCTCCATGTTAGATCTCCATGATCTCCATGTTAGATCTTCATGTTAGATCTCCACGTTAGATCTCCATGATCTCCATGTTAGATCTCCATGATCTCCATGTTAGATCTCCATGATCTCCATGTTAGATCTTCATGTTAGATCTCCATGTTAGAGCTCCATGATCTCCATGATAGATCTCCATGATCTTCATGTTAGATCTCCATGATCTCCATGTTAGATCTCCATGATCTTCATGTTAGATCTCCATGTTAGATCTCCATGATCTCCATGATAGATCTCCATGATCTCCATGATAGATCTCCATGATCTTCATGTTAGATCTCCATGATCTCCATGTTAGAGCTCCACGATCTCCATGATAGATCTCCATGATCTCCATGTTAGATCTCCATGATCTCCATGTTAGATCTTCATGTTAGATCTCCACGTTAGATCTCCATGATCTCCATGTTAGATCTCCATGATCTCCATGTTAGATCTCCATGATCTCCATGTTAGATCTTCATGTTAGATCTCCATGTTAGAGCTCCATGATCTCCATGATAGATCTCCATGATCTTCATGTTAGATCTCCATGATCTCCATGTTAGATCTCCATGATCTTCATGTTAGATCTCCATGTTAGATCTCCATGATCTCCATGATAGATCTCCATGATCTTCATGTTAGATCTCCATGATCTCCATGTTAGATCTCCATGATCTCAATGTTAGATCTCCATGATCTTCATGTTAGATCTCCATGTTAGATCTCCATGTTAGATCTCCATGTTAGATCTCCATGATCTCCATGATCTCCATGACAAGTCTCCATGTTAGATCTCCTTCAATTATCCATCCATCCATCCATTAATCCATCCATCATTGGTGCCTGTCAGTACTGCCCTGGAGTTTTATAACCCTGACCCAGGCGTCTTTACCCAGCAGCAGAAGGTAAACCATGTGCTGAAAATCTCTGATGTTATAATTTAAAATCACTCTGATCAAACGGGGATGAAGATGTTGGTTATTCTTTAATCTTTCCCAGCGATGTTCCTCTTCCTGTTCTCTCATTAAAGGAGACATATCATGCTGATGTATGATTTAATACTTACGTATAATATAATAAATTTGAAAACAAGACCTTACACCCCCTTAATTTTCAAAAAAAGAGATATTGTATTTTTTCTGATATCCTAGAACGATATTTGATGCCTCTGAAAATAGGTCATTACGAGATGTCCGCGAGATTTCAAACGTCGTGACATCACGAGGTTCCTTTCTTTTTATTGGAGTAATCTGATAAAACACTTCCTCCTCTGTAATGTCCGTTAGCCACAAAACCGTCACCGAGGAACACATCCACCAGCAGGGGTTTATATATCCCTAGCTCACAGTCACTCAATACCTGCTCTGGCCTGTAGGGGGACTCATTATGCGGTCGCTGCTTTGAGCCTGCTGGAAAATACAGTAGAAGAAGAAGGACAGGCTGGCTCAGCCCCCAATAGAACTGACCAATCAGAGCACAGAGGGCTGTGACGTTTCGAGGTAACTGTAGGTCATCCTCAGATCCGAGCGTTTCAACGAGAGCTTGATAACGGCCTAAAATGAGGATTTTGAGAACGCTACTGTGGGGCAATGAAGGAACTAAATGACTTGTACTGAGGGCAGAAATGCTTTACAGGCATCCTAGTCTGGCATAGTGAAAAGGAGAAACAAGCATGATATGTCCTCTTTAAAGTTGTAAAACTGAAAGTCTTTAATCAGACATCCTGCTGTTCTGGAGAACATTTCACGTCACTTGTCCGTTAACGTTTTTTAGATATTTAAAATCTTCTGTGTAGTTCAGCTGAGGTCCAGTAGACAGATCAGACCAGCAGAGGAGCAGCAGAAGAAAAATGAACCAATGAAAACACACGGTGTGAACAGGCTGATGCCTCATTGGACAGTCTGTCTGCTTCTGGTGTGAGACTGAGTTATGCTGTCATAACCAGTGGTAAACAATAATAAACAATGATTACCATTGTTGATTATTAATAAATAATGAACAAAATAAAAAATCATAACCGAACATAATCAATGATAACCAAAAATAAACTATAACCAAACATAAACAATGAAAACCAAAAATAAACAATAATAACCAAACATAATCAATAATAAGCAGTACTGTAGAATAAACAATGACCATGTGGATGTTACAGTCTCTGCATGTTCACTCTGATAATTCAACACTCACAGATTTCCGCTCTAACGAGGCCCTGATGACTCACCTGTCTGTCCGTCCGTCCACAGGGTTTCTCTAAGGTGAGGCGTGACGGACATTGCTGCGACGAGTGCGTCCCCGCCAAAGGGACCTGTCTGTACGAGGGTGTTGTCCGTTACCATCGAGACATGTGGAACAGCACCGGCTGTGAGTTTTGTACCTGTAACCGCGGACAGGTGGTCTGCCAGAGGGCAGAGTGCGAGAGAGTCACATGCCCCAAGGTGAGTGGAGGTAAAGGGTTAAAGTCTGACCTGTTTAATTAAACCATGGGGCAAGGTAGGGATGGTAAAGGGTTAAAGTCTGACCTGTTTAATTAAACTGTGGGGCAAGGTAGGGATGGTAAAGGCTTAAAGTCTGACCTGTTTGATTAAACTGTGGGGCAAGGTAGGGATGGTAAAGGGTTAAAGTCTGACCTGTTTAATTAAACTGTGGGGCAAGGTAGGGATGGTAAAGGGTTAAAGTCTGACCTGTTTAATTAAACTGTGGGGCAAGGTAGGGATGGTAAAGGGTTAAAGTCTGACCTGTTTGATTAAACTATGGGCGAGATTGGGATGGTAAAGGGTTAAAGTCTGACCTGTTTAATTAAACTATGGGCGAGATTGGGATGGTAAAGGGTTAAAATCTGACCTGTTTAATTAAAGTATGGGCGAGATTGGGATGGTAAAGGGTTAAAATCTGACCTGTTTGATTAAACTATTGGGCAAGGTAGGGATGGTAAAGGGTTAAAGTCTGACCTGTTTGATTAAACTATTGGGCAAGGTAGGGATGGTAAAGGGTTAAAATCTGACCTGTTTGATTAAACTATTGGGCAAGGTAGGGATGGTAAAGGGTTAAAGTCTGACCTGTTTGATTAAACTGTGGGGCAAGGTAGGGATGGTAAAGGGTTAAAGTCTGACCTGTTTGATTAAACTGTGGGGCAAGGTAGGGATGGTAAAGGGTTAAAATCTGACCTGTTTGATTAAACTGTGGGCGAGATTGGGATGGTAAAGGGTTAAAATCTGACCTGTTTGATTAAACTATTGGGCAAGGTAGGGATGGTAAAGGGTTAAAGTCTGACCTGTTTGATTAAACTGTGGGCGAGATTGGGATGGTAAAGGGTTAAAGTCTGACCTGTTTGATTAAACTATGGACGAGGTTCGATGGTTGTTGGGATGGATGTATAATGGGACAGAAACATGACGGTCAGCCTCAGCTGATAGAGATAAAAACATTTAAAAAATTTGACTTGTAAGAACATTTAAACCCGTTTTAAAACACTCATTTTTTAGAACATTTTAAAGATTTGAACGTGTTTATTCAAGAACATTTAAACACATTTTAAAACACTCATTTTTTAGAACATTTTAAACATTTGAACGTGTTTATTTAAGAACATTTAAACCCGTTTTAAAACATTCATTTTTAGAACATTTTAAACATTTGAACGTGTTTATTTAAGAACATTTGCTGACGTCTTGTGTGCTTGGTCCGATGTCTCAGGGCTCAGAGCTGGTCCAGGGCTCCTGCTGCCTACAGTGTTCAGCTGCTAAACCCTCGTGTGTCTACGAGGGGAAATCATACGAGGTAAATTATTCACGCACAGTTATTCTTCATTCTGTTGTTTATCTTTTCTTTGTTTGTCCGTCTGATGTATTTTAAACTTCAGACGTGTAATCCAAACACTGCTGAAGGCGAGGACTCTTGGTTGGAGACACACAAACACTCGAACATGAATATGAAACAGCTGATAAATTAATTATCAGCTGAGGGTTAAAAATACACCCAGAGACAGAGACAGCTAAGGACACGCTCGTCAGATATTTCTGAGCACAAAACCCTGCTTTTTAAGCTCAGTGCACTTTAACGCCTGAATGATTAACATCCATTAAATTTAGCTAATGAGACGAGAACGAAGACGAGCGCTTTGACATGTTTGACCGGAGACAGAGAAGGACAGACGGACATGTTCTGTACAGTATGATGAAGAGACAGAAGGACAGACGGACGTGTTCTGTACAGTATGATGAAGAGACAGAAGGACAGACGGACGTGTTCTGTACAGTATGATGAAGAGACAGAAGGACAGACGGACGTGTTCTGTACAGTATGATGAAGAGACAGAAGGACAGACGGACGTGTTCTGTACAGTCTGATGAAGAGACACAGAAGGACAGACGGACATGTTCTGTAGGTTTACTAACAGCTGCATGGTGGAGCAGCGGGGCGTGCTGCAGCCTCACAGTAACAGGGCTGTTGGTTTGAATGTGTTTCCTGTTTCTGTTAATCATAATAATATCATTATATATAATATCATTATAACATTAGTTATAATAATAATTTTAATTTTCAAACTGACTTTCTGATGTTTGTTTCTAGGATTCTGCTCGTTGGTCCGACGGTGTCTGCAGGGAGTGCGAGTGTCGCGGTGCTCAGGTGACGTGTTACCTGCGCTCCTGTCCCACCTGTCCTGCAGGTACGCTGAGCGTCATGAAGAGAGGACGCTGCTGCCCCGAATGTGACCCAGGTACACTGCTGTGCCAGTCTGACATCTTTGCAATCTGACAGTTTTATTAAATTATATTTTTTTATTAAAAATGAAATAATCTTAATCATGGAAACCTCTTTGTCCCCCTGAACATGTCCACGTGGATGATGTGTGAATATAAAGCTGCTGATCATTTTACTAGCTTTAGAAACATGTTTGATGTCCCTGTTACACCTGTATCCCTCTTTTAAACTAAATTATTCTATTTGTTACAACATCAGACCAGATTGAACTTTTTAATCCCTTTGGGAAACTTCCTCAGGGAGATCAGGATAACAAGAGCAGTTTCAAAAAGTACATAAAAAGATCGATGTATTTGTAAGATAGATCTAAATAAAAATGTAAATAAATAGAAAATAAAGATATATATAAATACACAATACTGCCAAAAGTATTCACTCACTCATCCAAATAATCATACTCAGGTGTTCCAGTCTCTTCCATGTCCACAGGTGTATAAAATCATCACCTAGGCATGCAGACTGCTTTAACAAACATTAGTGAAAGAATGGGTCGCTCTCAGGTGCTCAGTGAATTCCAGCGTGGAACTGTGATAGGATGCCACCTGAGCAACAAATCCAGTGGTGACATTTCCTCACTCCTAAATATTCCACAGTCAACTGTCAGCTGGATTATAAGAACGTGGAAGTGTTTGGGAACCACAGCAACTCAGCCACCAAGTGGTAGGCCACGTAAACTGACGGAGAGGGGTCAGCGGATGCTGAGGCGCATAGTGAGAAGAAGTCGCCAACTTTCTGCAGAGTCAATCTCTACAGACCTCCAAACTTCACGTGGCCTTCAGATTAGCTCAAGAACAGTGTAGAGAGCTTCATGGATGGGTTTCCATGGCCGAGCAGCTGCATCCAAGCCTCACATCACCAAGTGACATGCAAAGCGTGGATGCAGTGGTGTACGCCGCCACTGGACTCTAGAGCAGTGGAGACGCGTTCTCTGGAGTGACCAATCACGCTTCTCCATCTGACAATCTGATGGACCAGTCTGGGTTTGGAGGTTGCCAGGAGAACCATACTTGTGGGACTGCATTGTGCCAAGTGTTAAGTTTGGTGGAGGGGGGATTATGGTTTGGGGGTGTTTTTCAGGAGCTGGGCTTGGCCCCTTAGTTCCAGTCAAAGGAACTCTGAATGCTTCAGCACACCAAGACATTTTGGACAATTCCATGCTCCAACTTTGTGGGAACAGTTTGGAGCTGGCCCCTTCCTCTTCCAACATGACTGTGCACCAGAGCACAAAGCAGGTCCATAAAGACATGGAGGACAGAGTCTGCTGTCGATCAACTTGACTGGCCTGCACAGAGTCCTGACCTCAACCCCATAGAACACCTCTGGGATGAATCAGGGCAGAGGCTGAGAGCCAGGCCTTCTGGTCCAACATCAGTGTGTGACCTGTAAAAATGATAAAAATTCAAAGTAAAAAATAAAAATTAAATGTTAAAAACTCAGATGTGGTAAAGCTTGAGGCTGCCTGAGGGTCAGGACTTTAATTGATCCGCTGCATTGCTGATTGGTGTCAGTCATTTTTAATAATTTAAGATTTTTTTGTGTTTCAGTCTCCTGTCACTCAGACTGCCTCACCTGTACGGGGTCTCCTGATCACTGTGACAGCTGCAGGGACAGGAAGTCCGTGCTCCATCATGGCCGCTGTCTGCCCACCTGTCCGTCTGGATTCTTCTCTGAAGAAGGACTTTGTGCAGGTGCACATCTGTTGTTGTTTTCAAACATTGGTGCTGCTTCTGTCCCGGCCTCTTTGGTTATGTATGTGTGACATGTGCCCCCCCCAGCATGCCCCCCCTCCTGCCTCACCTGTTCCAGCAGGTGGCGCTGTGAGTCCTGCGGCCCCCCCGCCCCCCTGCTGAGTCCAAACGGGTCCGAGTGCCTGAGCTCCTGTCTCAGCGGGTCGTACCGGGATGACCGAGGCTGCAGCTGTGAGTAACGAAGAAGAGCTCATCGTTCTGTTAGAGCAGGGCCCTATTCTACGAAGCAAGTTCAGCCTAGCGAGATAGCCCTGGAGCTACCTCGCTGAACTGAGCGCGTTAGCCGGTGGTCTCTCTACACGGTTTGATGACGCTGGTTATCAACCTCATAAGTGGATCCAGCTTTGCAACGATAGGTCAATGATGATGTGCACGCATATAAGGCGGAGCCCGCCGCATCTGACCAATCACGAACATGGACCAGTCTGGAGCGTCAGAGCAGGCCGGAGAGAGAAGGACCACATACTTCACACAGGAGGAGCAGGAGGTGATCATGACAGAGTATGAAGAATTAAAACATGTAATAAACGTCAAAAGCAACACCGTCACCGCTGCAAAAGCACGGAAAGAGTGCTGGCAGAAAACTGCTGACAGTCTCAATGCATAAGTATAGCGCGCAAAAAATCTTTGGTGCCATTATCATCCTGAAATAGCTCTGTTCAACATGCACTTTTACTGTAACATGCACCAGACATGTCTAATTCATTTCCAAGATGAATTCATTCATTGGTTCATTCCTATCCTGTTTACATTTTTTGCGTGATATGTAAGCCACATGAGCCCTACATGAATTCCTGTCACAATTTTAAGACCGGCAATAAAATATTGTCATGGAGCAGAAGTGTTGGCATTGAAGATCTTGTTACAGCAATGAGAGTTCTCCCCCAGATTTTACTCCTGCAGAGGAGCTGGCCGAGAGAGCTCATTGGTCAGCGGGCGGGGTTTTTATAGTCCGCGAGTTCAATCTGGAACCTAACCTGCCCCGGAGCAGGTTAGCCGTTCAGCGTACGTTGCTATGGAGACTCGCCTCGCTAAGGAGTGATCCCGTCTCGTAGAACAGGGAAAGCAGAACCTACCCTCAAAGCTACCTCGCTAGGCAGTAATCCTGCTTCGTAGAACAGGGCCCTGCTCTCAGCCTGGGGGTTTGTTTGTTGTTTTTGTTTATTGTTGTATGTATTGTTGTGTTTATTGTTGTGGTTTGTTGTGTTTTTGGTCATTGATTTATTGTTTTGATTTGTATTTTGGTGTTGTTTGTTTTGTTGTTCATTGTTTTTTTTTTCTTTTCTGCTTCTTGTTTTCTGCTGTTTGTTTTTGTTGTTTGTTTTTGTTGTTGTTGTTTGTGTATGTTGTAGTTTTTATTTCACACTGGATTCTTCCTCTGCGTGGTCATGTGTTGTTGTTGTTTGTATTCTGTTGTTTGTTTTCATTGTTGTTGTTGTTATTTGCATGGTTGTTGTAGTTTTTATATCACGCTGGATTATTCCCCTGCGTGGTTACGTGTTGTTGTTGTTGTTTATTCTCTGTTGTTTGTTTTTGTTGTTGTTGTTTGTATGTTTGTATGTTTGTTG
The DNA here is from genome assembly GCA_036419115.1 of Scarus forsteni. Classification (NCBI taxonomy): domain Eukaryota; kingdom Metazoa; phylum Chordata; class Actinopteri; order Labriformes; family Labridae; genus Scarus; species Scarus forsteni. The sequence goes on from JAZDUH010000539.1 coordinate 131,942, forward strand.
TTGTCTATATATCACACTGGATTCTACCTCTGTGCGGTTACGCGTTGTTATTGTTGATGTTTTTGTTGTTGATTATTGTATGTTTGCTGTAGTTTTTATATCACTCTGGATTCTTCCTCTGTGTGGTTATGTGTATTTGTTGTTTTTGTAGTTTTCTGTTGTTGTTGTTGTTGTAGTTTTGTGTTGTTGTTTGTTGTTGTCTTTGTGATCATGTGTTGTTGTTATTGTTGTAGTAGTTTTCTGTTGTTGTTTGTTGTTGTCTGTGTGGTTACCTGTTATTATTGTTGTTGTTGTAGTTTTGTGTTGTTGTTCTTGTTGTTTGTGTGGTTACGTGCTATTGTTGTTGTAGTTTTATGTTGATGTTGTTGTTTGTGTGGTTACGTGTTATTGTTGTTGTAGTTTTGTGTTGTTGTTGTTGTTTGTGTGGTTACGTCTTATTGTTGTTGTAGTTTTGTGTTGTTGTTGTTGTCTGTGTGGTTACATGTTATTGTTGTTGTTGTTGTAGTTTTCTGTTGTTGTTGTTGTTGTTGTCTGTGTGGTTACATGTTATTGTTGTAGTTTTGTGTTGTTGTTCCTGTTGTCTGTGTGGTTACGTGTTATTGTTGTTGTAGTTTTGTGTTGTTGTTTGTTGTTGTCTGTGTGATTACGTGTTGTTGTTGTTGTTTTGTGTTGTTCTTGTTGTCTTTGTGGTTACGTGTTGTTGTTGTTGTTGTTGTCTATGTGGTTACGTGTTATTGTTGTTGTTGTTGTAGTTTTGTGTTGTTGTTTGTTGTTGTCTTTGTGATCATGTGTTGTTGTTATTGTTGTAGTAGTTTTCTGTTGTTGTTTGTTGTTGTCTGTGTGGTTACCTGTTATTATTGTTGTTGTTGTAGTTTTGTGTTGTTGTTCTTGTTGTTTGTGTGGTTATGTGCTATTGTTGTTGTAGTTTTATGTTGTTGTTGTTGTTTGTGTGGTTACGTGTTATTGTTGTTGTAGTTTTGTGTTGTTGTTGTTGTTTGTGTGGTTACGTGTTATTGTTGTTGTAGTTTTGTGTTGTTGTTGTTGTCTGTGTGGTTACGTGTTATTGTTGTTGTTGTTGTAGTTTTCTGTTGTTGTTGTTGTCTGTGTGGTTACATGTTATTGTTGTAGTTTTCTGTTGTTGTTATTGTTGTTGTCTGTGTGGTTACGTGTTGTTGTTGTTGTTGTAGTTTTGTGTTGTTGTTTGTTGTTGTCTGTGTGATTACGTGTTGTTGTTGTTGTTTTGTGTTGTTCTTGTTGTCTTTGTGGTTACGTGTTGTTGTTATTGTTGTTGTCTATGTGGTTACGTGTTATTGTTGTTGTTGTTGTAGTTTTGTGTTGTTGTTTGTTGTTGTCTGTGTGATTACGCGTTGTTGTTGTTTTGTGTTCTTGTTTTCTTTGTGGTTACGTGTTGTTGTTATTGTTGTTGTCTGTGTGGTTACGTGTTATTGTTGTTGTTGTTGTAGTTTTGTGTTGTTGTTTGTTGTCTGTGTGATTACGTGTTGTTGTTGTTGTTTTGTGTTGTTCTTGTTGTCTTTGTGGTTACGTGTTGTTGTTATTGTTGTTGTCTATGTGGTTACGTGTTGTTGTTGTTGTTGTTGTTTTGTGTTGTTCTTGTTGTCTTTGTGGTTACGTGTTGCTCTCACACTCTTCTGTGATGAGTTCCTAAAGTGTGATGTCACTTCCTGCAGATTGTCACGCCTCGTGCTCACGGTGCCACGGTCCGTCCCAGCAGGAGTGTGTTTCCTGTTCAGATCCCGGTGCCCTGCTCAAAGATGGCCGCTGCGTCTCGGACTGTGGAGCGGGACTCTACAGCCGGGACGGCGTCTGCCACGGTCAGTAACTCAGAGGTTTGAATCCCACAGAGAGGCTCTGCCTCACCTGAGCTCAGAGGGGCGTGACCTCAGGGCCCTATTCTACGAAGCAAGTTCAGCCTAGCGAGATAGCCTTTGAGCTACCTCGCTGAAGTGAGCGCAGTAGCCGGCGGTCTCGCTACACGGTTTAACGACGCTGGTTATCAACCTCATAAGTGGATCCAGCTTTGCAATGAGCGCGTGCACGCATATAAGGCGGAGCCCGCCGCATCTGACCAATCGCGAACATGGACCAGTCTGGAGCGTCAGAGCGAAGGACCGCATACTTCACAATGACAAATTATGAAGAATTAAAACATGTAATAAACGTCAAAAGCAACACCGTCACCGCTGCAAAAGCACGGAAGGAGTGCTGGCAGAAAACTGCTGACAGTCTCAATGCATAAGTAAAGTGCAAAAAATCTTTGGTGCCATTATCATCCTGAAATAGCACTGTTCAACATGCACTTTTACTGTAACATGCACCAGACATGTCTAATTCATTTACAAGATGAATTCATTCATTTGTTCATTCCTATCCTGTTTACATTTTTTGTGTGATATGTAGGCCACATGAGCCCTACATGAATTCCTGTCACAATTTTAAGACGGGCAATAAAATATTGTCATGGAACAGAAGTTTTTTTTTTTTTTCTTTCAATTCTTTATTCAGCCATTTCAAGTAACAAACAGGCATATTTTGCATTGTACATTCTTCAAAAATCACTGAGCAGCATCACTAACAATATATAAAACTAAATAATAATAAAAAAGAATTAAAAAAAAAAAAAAATCATAAACAATTCAATGAAAACATTTACAAGGGGTTCAATTCATACACAAATCAAGAATTTCTTAGAGTCTTGAGGCACTTTCTTTTTCAATCTTTTTTAGAGATCAAGAAAATAATTTAAGGTCGTTCTTAAATGAAGCAAAATTGGGAGTAACTTTGAAGAATCTACATTTGTGGATATAGAATTTCCCTAAAATAAACATACTACTATATAAAAATTCAACAGTTTTATCTTTTACAAAGATTCCAAATTTGATCATATGATAATTAAAAACAGGTATTACGTATTTTGCATTTAGCCATGCATGAATTATTTCCCAAAAAATCTTAATAGCATTACAATCATGAAACAGATGTTCCTGTGTTTCAATTTCTGTATGACAAACGTACATTCATTCTTATCTATATTAAATCGTCTTCTCAAAAATTCATTACATGGATAGATATCATTAATAGTCTGAAAATGAACTTCTTTCATTTTTGGCAACAATTTCGTTTAAAGTGCTCGCTTGATTTAAAAAGGCTCAGGTCATTGTGACGGAGCGGCTCCGTCACTGAGAGCGCACACACACGCTATGGGCTACACACACGCGCTACATGCTACACACTTTCTCAACACACACCAAACATTCCCTTCCCAGTCTGATTCACCGCAGCGGTCATCGTCACAATAATTCACAACTCACAGTTATCGTAGTTCACACGAGGGTGCACACTCGTCGGTCTACACACACACACGTTCATACATTACACGACACTCACCAGAGACGCCAAGTTGTCCTCCCCGCTGCCCGCTGTCGGACATAGTGTCGGCCAAACAGGGGCGCACCTACGTCCTCTGTTTTAAAGGGCACTTGGCGGGAAAATGGTCCCCACATTTATTTTGCCCCAATTATCATTTTATTTCCAGTAAAGCAGACTGGGAAACAGCATATAAATTGGGGGGAAATGGTTTGGGAGTATTTCACAATATTTCCATTGGCCATATATAATTTTGGAATGTGTTGATAAAATGTTTTTGCTTATGTTGTGTTTAAGTAATTCTTTTTGTGGCACGCCTACTAGGAGGGGCTTACTAGATAAAAGGCAGCCATTTTGGACATGCCGTGTGGGAGAGTTGGCGATTCAGAGTGAGATTGAGTGAAGTAGATGGAGTGTTTAAATATTGACTGTGCTGCTGTTGTTTTTCTTTTTTTCTTGAACTGGAGTTGGGGGGGTTGGCGAAGAAGCCCAGCAGAAACCAGAACGCCATTAATCATTTTTGTAAATAGGTTTTGTAAATAGTTTTTTTGCTCGGTCACTTGTATATATTTTTTTCCACTGTTGGGAGTTTGGTGTAATAAAAACCCTGAAACGTACCTGTCTGACTACGCCATATTGTTTTTGGGAAGAGCCCCGCGACAGTCATCAGGAGGACCGGAGGTCAGAGGTCATGCTGATATGAATATTAAAGTTAAAGAAAAAACTCTCTGGACCATTTACACCAGGAGTCTGCTCAGGGGTCAGGGGTCAGGGGGATTATGGGTAATTTTCGGCTGCTGCTCCTCAGACCTCTTGAGTTCACCTGGGGGAGGAGTTTGTGTGAAGGTGACCTCTGTGACCTCTGTGATCTCTGTGAGCTGCTCCAAGGTCAAAATGCTGATGAAACCTGAAGGTGGAGTTCAGAGAGAGAGAGAGACCTCATATTCTTTAAATTTATTTTATTATATTATTTTAATTTATTGTATTATATTTATATTTTTCTTTTTCTTTTATTATATTATTTATTTTTATTATATTATCTTTAAATTTTAAATTTCCTGCTGAATCTCTTTCCTGCCTTTCTGTCTGCAGCCTGTGACTCCTCCTGCGCCTCCTGCTTCCCTGACAACCCAAAGTGCCTGAGCTGTCCTCCAGGTGCTGCACTGCATCATGGGAAATGTATTTCTGTTTGCCCTGATGAGCATTACCTGGATGACCACAGCCGGTGTCAAGGTGAGCAGAATGAAAAATAAAAACATGAAACTGTGTCTGCATCATAGTGAGGTTAGGTTTGATGTCAGAATGAATAATAATTTTATGGAAACATTTAAAACACCTTTTCCTTCTTATGTATGTATATATATATATATATATATATATATATATATATATATGTGTGTGTGTGTGTGTGTGTGTGTGTGTGTGTGTGTGTGTGGTTTGTCCGGATCCACTGATGTTTTGACTCGTTAAAGAGCGACGGGGCAGGTCGTACCTCGGCTGTTTAACTTAATCTTATTTATTGAGTTTAATCCTCGTGTTTCTGCTCTGAATCTTTGATTTATTAAAGGTGCTATGAGGAGAATCTATTACCGCCGACATAAAGACTCTGCTACCCATGAGCACGCGCGGTGACTGTCGTAATGCTGCGTTCCAGTAACCTCGGAACTGGGAGTGACATCATCTCCGACTTATCGGTGTTCCAGTTGAAGTCGGAAAAAACATGCCGATCTACCAGGCTATTGTTAGCTGTTGTTAGCACGCCCTGCGTTGTTGTTCACAAATATCACATGAAGAATGTGATTATCACTATGGCAGCATTTTTGTAAATATAAGTCTAACAATACTATGTATACAGCTGATCTAGAGCGACACACCCCAGTCAGAAGTGCAAATAAATGGATTATTACAGGAGCTAAATAACTGTTCACACTGGGGGCATCCATCTTCCATTGTCAACTCGGGGGTGGCGAGGTTTCACCGAGTTCCCAGTAGGAAATTCAGACTTCTGACTACAACTGGAATGCACCAAAAGACGTGACTCAAGCCAAAGCGTGTGTTTGTTGTGATGCTAATGAATGCAGCTCAGACCTTCCTCAGAACTCTGCATTGCTTTACAACTTCTTTTTTCAACAACTTACAGCATGCAAAGCCACGAGGTAATGTATCTCTTTCTAGTTACGTAGTGGTAGTTTTTGATGTGTGACAACAAGCAATTTTTGGAAAACTTAGTATTGTAGTTTTGTAGCCGGCTATATATGGCTACTTACAGCCCGGTGCTCTAAGACGTGTCTGAATAATATAAATTTGCTCTAGTTTTAATTGTCTTGTTCCTGAAGTTGAGTATCCAGGCCAGTCCAGCCCTGTCCGACCCGACCGTGAAGCTAAGGAATAGCATTTATAGATAACCTATTTTGATGCTATAAAAATCATCTTAAAGTGTGTATTTCCATCAGGCAGATATCTAAAAGGGAGACTTTTTTGTAACTACTTAGAAACTCCTCATAGTCCCTTATGAGGAGTTTAGTAAATAGTAAAAAAAAAAACCTGCTAGCCTCTCCTGCCAGACCCCAATGTGAGACGAAGAAACGATTCAGAGAGATACGATAAGTTTTTAAAATCTGACTGGCGTGAAAGCCTTAAACTTTAAACCTCCTTAAATATCAAACCTCCTTGAATATTGAACCACCTTAACAAACCTCCTAACATAGTAAAAATCCTTAAATAATAAACCACCTTAAATATCAAACCTCCTTAACAAACCTTAAAAAGTATTTGCTTAAAAAAAAACGTCACCTCATCAAGGAGCAAAGCTATTAAAAGTGCAGCTAGCCTCACCCCCTTCATGTCACATCGCTGTACACAGAGACACCAGCGGTGGAGTCTGGGGGGTTTGAACCACAGTTAGCCTGAGGTCTATGGGCTGATGTTTCCAGAAGAGTTGGGACACTTGGTGACTGCGTGGCCCTTGACCTCCAAATGCTGAGGTCTGAGTCGTGAATGGCACTCTGGGCTCTGAAATGGGCATGGCCCGCAATGTTTGACCCCTCCCTGACAGTCTCTTGGCCCCTCCCACAGCCTGCCACAGGTCGTGCCGGTCCTGCTCGGGTCCCTCGGTGTCTCAGTGCTCCACCTGTGCAGGTGAGCTCCTGCTCCACCTGGGCCAGTGTGTGGAGACGTGTGGGGCGGGGCTCTATGCTCAGGACGGCACCTGCCACAGTAAGTCCTCCTAAACATGGACATCTTCATTTAACCATCCAGTTGTGTCGGCCTGACCTTTGACCTCTAACCTGTCCCGCAGACTGTCACCCGTCCTGCCGCCGGTGCGTCGGCCCGCTGTCCTCCGACTGTCTTGCCTGCATCAAACCTGAGGAGGTGGTGGTTCGAGCGGACGCCGGTCTACACGGAGGCTGTTCTGCTTCCTGTCCCGCACACACCTTCATGGACCACGCACACACCTGCACAGGTGAGCACTGAGCATTATGTCTGACATGGGACAGGGGTCATACCTGTACAGGTGTGGGGGTTTGGCTTCATATTTGTAGACCTGATCAGTGATGATGTCATCACCCTGTGGGTTTGTTGTTATCAGCTTTGAGTTCACACTGATGTAGTGACGGTGAGACAATTTGGACATCAGTCCACTGTGGACGTGGCGGTCTGAAGGTGGAGGATGTGAATCCCAAACCGCCCCCTACACTCTACCCCTTACCTAACGAGTGTCACTCCAAATGAAGTCACACTCGTAGACACGGAGGGCACTTCCACTAAAGGGGGGGGGTCTGTAAATATGACGGGCAGGAATGGGAGGCCCTTTCACTTCACCGGAAAACAGAAAACCTCGTGGCCATGGCAACAGACAGACGCCCCGTTGTTGGCTGTTAGGCTGTGTCAACGATTGTGATGCCCTCGGACAGTTTTAGACTCCAAATTATTTAAGTGATTCCACATGTCTTTCAATCCGATTACCATCTGACAATTCCAATTAAAGAAATAAATAATGCTGCCAACTGTGCTCACATTTTACGGTGCCAGGGCTGCACAATCATATCACACGTCAGCACAGAGTATGATTTGCTTGTTTTGTTCAAATCTTTTAAAACCATGCTTAATGTGTTTTTCTCAGTGTGGGGAACATATGGACACATGTGGAACTTACATTTATGTTGTTTCCTCTCATGTAGACACTGCACTTCCTGCAAAAGTCGTTGAAAGCCTGCATCGATGCAGACTCACTGTTTAAGGGCTGAACGTCCCACTCTCCCTCCGCACTAAGTGGTTTGGGATAGCCCTTAATATGGCTGACCCTCCGCGAGGACGTGCAAACCGAGGGGTAGTGGGTAGGGAGAGTGTGTAGGGGGCGGTTTGGGATTGGGTGTCTGAGTTCGGTCTTGTAGCTTCAGTGGAGCTTCAGGTGTAGGAGAGTGTAAGGGGTTTCCCACGCTGCTGCGAGAGGGTGCAGGTGTGCAGTGATTACAGGTTAGGCTGAATAACAGGCTGCAGTGAGGAATGTTCTACACTTCCTGTAAACCTCAGGCTCAGAAACACTGTTAACAATCATAATTATTAAACTTTACTGTAACCATTAAAACATCATACATGACTGTTTTGAAAGTCTCCAACACGTCTGCAGCGGTCATGTATGTTCATTCATATAAACATATATGAACATGTATATGCTTTAATATGTTCATGTATGTTTGTTGACATGTTTAAGCATAAATATATGTTCTTATTTAAGTACAAACCCCAAACCAGTGAAGTTGGCACGTTGTGTAAATCGTAAACAAAAACAGAATACAATGATTTGCAAATCCTTTTCAACTTATATTCAATTGAATACACAGCAAAGACAAGATACTTAATGTTCAAACTGAGAAACTTTATTTTTTGCAAATATTAGCTCATTTGGAATTTGATGCCTGCAACATGTTTCAAAAAAGCTGGCACAAGTGTCAAAAAAGACTGAGAAAGTTGAGGAATGCTCGTCAAACACTTATTTGGAACATCCCACAGGTGAACAGGCTAATTGGGAACAGGTGGGTGCCATGATTGGGTATAAAAGCAGCTTCACTGAAATGCTCAGTCATTCACAAACAAGGATGGGGCGAGGGTCACCACTTTGTGAACAAATGCGTGAGCAAATTGTCCAACAGTTTAAGAACAACATTTCTCAACCAGCTATTGCAAGGGATTTAGGGATTTCATCATCTACGGTCCGTAATATCATCAAAAGGTTCAGAGAATCTGGAGAAATTACTGCACGGAAGCAGCAAGGCCCAAAACCAACATTGAATGCCCTTGACCTTCGATCCCTCAGGCGGTACTGCATCAAAAACCGGCATCACTGTGTAAAGGATATCACCACATGGGCTCAGGAACACTTCAGAAAACCACTGTCAGTAACTACAGTTCGTCTACATCTGTAAGTGCAAGTTAAAACTCTACTGTGCAAAGCCAAAGCCATTTATCAACAACACCCAGAAACACCGCCGGCTTCACTGGGCCCGAGCTCATCTAAGATGGACTGATGCAAAGTGGAAAAGTGTTCTGTGGTCTGACCAGTCCACATTTACAATTGTTTTTGGAAACTGTGGTCATCGTGTCCTCCGGACCAAAGAGGAAAAGAACCATCCAGACTGTTATAGGCGCAAAGTTCAAAAGCCAGCATCTGTGATGGTATGGGGGTGTATTAGTGCCCAAGGCATGGGTAACTTACACATCTGTGAAGGCACCATTAATGCTGAAAGGTACATACAGGTTTTGGAGCAACATATGTTGCCATCCAAGCAACGTCTTTTTCATGGACGCCCCTGCTTATTTCAGCAAGACAATGCCAAGCCACATTCTGCACGTGTTACAACAGCGTGGCTTCGGAGTAAAAGAGTGCGGGTACTAGACTGGCCTGCCTGTAGTCCAGACCTGTCCCCCATTGAAAATGTGTGGAGCATTGTGAAGCGTAAAATACAACAACGGAGAACCTGGACTGCTGAACAACTTAAGCTGTACATCAAGCAAGAATGGGAAAGAATTCCACCTGAAAAGCTTCAAAAATTGGTCTCCTCAGTTCCCAAACGTTTACTGAGTGTTGTTAAAAGGAAAGGCGATGTAACACAGTGGTAAAAATGACCCTGTGACAACTTTTTTGTAATGTGTTGCTGCCATTAAATTCTAAGTTGATGATTATTTGCAAAAGAAAATAAAGTTTCTCAGTTTGAACATTAAGTATCTTGTCTTAGCTGTGTATTCAATTGAATGTAAGTTGAAAAGGATTTGCAAATCATTGTATTCTGTTTTTATTTAAGATTACACAACGTGCCAACTTCACTGGTTTTGGGGTTGTATATAAACGTAACTAAAGGTATTTAAACATATAAATATGTTAAAGATATAAAGATGTTTATGTTAATATACATATATTAACATATTTAAGTATATATATATGATTAAACGTATAAATGTTATTGTCCATATTAAAACATATATATTTCTACAGATGCACATTTAAACAAGAATATATATAGCAGCACACCCGGGCCCACGGTCCAGTACCTCAGCAGCCTGTGTGGGACATTATAGGACCAGAACCCTGATGTTGTCTCTCTGTTGTGTGGTCAGGCTGTTGATGATTGTTGTCTCTCTGTTGTGTGGTCAGGCTGTTGATGATTGTTGTCTCTCTGTTGTGTTGTCAGGCTGTTGATGATTGTTGTCTCTCTGATGTGTGGTCAGGCTGTTGATGATTGTTGTCTCTCTGTTGTATGGTCAGGCTGTTGATGATTGTTGTCTCTCTGTTGTGTTGTCAGGCTGTTGATGATTGTTGTCTCTCTGTTGTGTTGTCAGGCTGTTGATGATTGTTGTCTCTCTGATGTGTTGTCAGGCTGTTGATGATTGTTGTCTCTCTGTTGTGTTGTCAGGCTGTTGATGATTGTTGTCTCTCTGATGTGTGGTCAGGCTGTTGATGATTGTTGTCTCTCTGTTGTATGGTCAGGCTGTTGATGATTGTTGTCTCTCTGTTGTGTTGTCAGGCTGTTGATGATTGTTGTCTCTCTGATGTGTTGTCAGGCTGTTGATGATTGTTGTCTCTCTGATGTGTGGTCAGGCTGTTGATGATTGTTGTCTCTCTGTTGTGTGGTCAGGCTGTTGATGATTGTTGTCTCTCTGATGTGTGGTCAGGCTGTTGATGATTGTTGTCTCTCTGATGTGTGGTCAGGCTGTTGATGATTGTTGTCTCTCTGTTGTGTTGTCAGGCTGTTGATGATTGTTGTCTCTCTGATGTGTGGTCAGGCTGTTGATGATTGTTGTCTCTCTGTTGTGTGGTCAGGCTGTTGATGATTGTTGTCTCTCTGTTGTGTGGTCAGGCTGTTGATGATTGTTGTCTCTCTGATGTGTGGTCAGGCTGTTGATGATTGTTGTCTCTCTGTTGTGTGGTCAGGCTGTTGATGGTCGTTGTCTCTCTGATGTGTGGTCAGGCTGTTGACGATGGTTGTCTCTCTGTTGTGTCGTCAGGCTGTTGATGATTGTTGTCTCTCTGTTGTGTGGTCAGGCTGTTGATGATTGTTGTCTCTCTGTTGTGTGGTCAGGCTGTTGATGATTGTTGTCTCTGTTGTGTTGTCAGGCTGTTGATGATTGTTGTCTCTCTGATGTGTGGTCAGGCTGTTGATGATTGTTGTCTCTCTGATGTGTGGTCAGGCTGTTGATGATTGTTGTCTCTGTTGTGTTGTCAGGCTGTTGATGATTGTTGTCTCTCTGATGTGTGGTCAGGCTGTTGATGATTGTTGTCTCTCTGTTGTGTGGTCAGGCTGTTGATGATTGTTGTCTCTCTGATGTGTGGTCAGGCTGTTGATGATTGTTGTCTCTCTGTTGTGTGGTCAGGCTGTTGATGATTGTTGTCTCTCTGTTGTGTTGTCAGGCTGTTGATGATTGTTGTCTCTCTGTTGTGTTGTCAGGCTGTTGATGATTGTTGTCTCTCTGTTGTGTTGTCAGGCTGTTGATGATTGTTGTCTCTCTGATGTGTTGTCAGGCTGTTGATGATTGTTGTCTCTCTGTTGTGTTGTCAGGCTGTTGATGATTGTTGTCTCTCTGTTGTGTTGTCAGGCTGTTGATGATTGTTGTCTCTCTGTTGTGTTGTCAGGCTGTTGATGATTATTGTCTCTCTGTTGTGTTGTCAGGCTGTTGATGATGTCTCTCTGTTGTGTGGTCAGGCTGTTGATGATTGTTGTCTCTCTGTTGTGTTGTCAGGCTGTTGATGATTGTTGTCTGCTGTGTTGTCAGGCTGTTGATGATTGTTGTCTCTCTGTTGTGTTGTCAGGCTGTTGATGATTGTTGTCTGCTGTGTTGTCAGGCTGTTGATGATTGTTGTCTCTCTGTTGTGTTGTCAGGCTGTTGATGATTGTTGTCTCTCTGTTGTGTTGTCAGGCTGTTGATGATTGTTGTCTCTCTGTTGTGTTTTCAGGCTGTTGATGGTTGTTGTCTCTCTGTTGTGTTGTCAGGCTGTTGATGATTGTTGTCTCTCTGTTGTGTGGTCAGGCTGTTGATGATTGTTGTCTCTCTGTTGTGTTGTCAGGCTGTTGATGATTGTTGTCTCTCTGATGTGTGGTCAGGCTGTTGATGATTGTTGTCTCTCTGTTGTGTTGTCAGGCTGTTGATGATTGTTGTCTCTCTGTTGTGTTGTCAGGCTGTTGATGATTGTTGTCCCTCTGTTGTGTTGTCAGGCTGTTGATGATTGTTGTCCCTCTGTTGTGTTGTCAGGCTGTTGATGATTGTTGTCCCTCTGTTGTGTTGTCAGGCTGTTGATGATTGTTGTCCCTCTGTTGTGTTGTCAGGCTGTTGATGATTGTTGTCTCTCTGTTGTGTTGTCAGGCTGTTGATGATTGTTGTCCCTCTGCTGTGTGGTCAGGCTGTTGATGATTGTTGTCTCTCTGTTGTGTTGTCAGGCTGTTGATGATTGTTGTCCCTCTGTTGTGTTGTCAGGCTGTCACCCGTCCTGCTCGCTCTGCTCTGGACCGTCAGATGGAAGCTGCTCCGTCTGTCCTCCCTCCTTTTACCTTCTTGAGGGTCGGTGTGTCGTCTCCTGTCCACAGACGTTCTTCAGTCAGGATGGACAGTGTCGAGGTGAACACACACTCAAACATATGAACATTTCAACGTTTTTATGGTTACATTCATATCTGTATGTTTGTTAAAGATATACATGCTGGTATCAACCATCACAGACACAGACACAAGATTTATTTATTATTAACCCTAACCCCATCTACATCTCTGGCAGTGCTAACATTGCTAACAATACTAAGTGCTAACATTGCAATCAGTGCTAATGTTGCTAACATTGCTAACAGTGCTAATATTGGTCCTGTCTCTTGTTCTGCTTGATGAAGTCAAACCAGGATGCTCCTCTTGGTTTGGTCCTGTTCAGTTTAGCCAACAGAGCTCCCCTAAGCTAAAGCTAAGCTCGGACTAAACCTTCATGATCAGCTGTGTCACTTTTTAACCCCACAGCGTGTCATCCGTCCTGTGCTTCCTGTTCGGGTCCGTCTCAGGCCGACTGTACTTCCTGCCCGCCCTTCTCCTCTCTCATGATTGGTTACTGCAGAACGAGCTGTGAGGACGGATTCTACCAGGAGCCAGAGAGCGGAGAGTGTGTCCGTAAGTAACTGGGGACGATCTATGGGAGGGCTTATAGCCTAGTGGTTTTGTCTGCATGCCTCATGTACGGTTGCCTAAACACATTAGATCCCAGCCTGAGGCCTCTTTACTGCACGTCTCTCCAAACTGGGCCGACAAATTAGAGAGATCTTCTCTCTGCTTTGAATGTCCTCATGAAACTGGGGGGACTGCAGAGGGCCGTGGTTCAATCCTGACCATCAGGGTGTTGAACCAGCAGCCTCTTTTCTGTAAGGCACTGCCCACTACACCACCGTGCAGCTGAGACACGCTGCAGTCTGATTGGCTGTGAGTGTGATGATAAACCAGCGTTAATCTGATCACAGCTGTGTTTACATCCCTGCAGACTGACAGAGATTACACTCGCTGTGCCGTCAAACCACGGGGCACTTGCTCACAGTGCATCATGGGAAACGCTGTCTCGTCTCTGCCTCACATCTCTGAGTGCTGATGCATCACCTGCAGAGGCCTCAAAAGAAGTAGATACCAGGCTTTGAAAAGTTAAAGTATCCACTCCAGTTTTTTACTCAAGTAAGAAAAAGTTCTGGTGTCAAAAACACTTAAAGTAAAAAAGCAAAAGCAAAATCACAAAATTGCTGTTAAAGACCAAAACCACAGGGCCTTTTCAGAATGACCGAGTACCAAGGTAACGTTTTAAACAGTTACAAATTTCAACACCGAAGTAGTGGAGTGTGGAGTCGTGTGCATTTAGTAGCAGCCCGATCCTTCAAATGTCCTGCAGGAGGGGAGAGAGGTTCCTGAAATCTGCCCTTGTTATGCAGCCTTCGTACCACAGTCATGCAGCTGGTCAGGACGCTCTCCAAGGTTCATCACGGGGTCGCGGCTCTTCTCAGCGTCAAAGAAGATGCTGCTGAGCTTTCTGGGCTGGTCAAAGGTGGAATTTGGTTCTGGTCACTGTGCAGCACGGCTGATGCTCAGGATGCATGCTGGGTCTGCACTCTCCTGAAGGCCACAACAATCCCTGTAGCTGTGTCCACACTCGGAGAGAGACTGTCGTCTTTGCTACCAAAATCGTGTCACCCACTGGTGTATCGTCGCACGTCCATAAATACCTCATTTTGGTCCCTGTTGCCATCGGTCATCGCCTGGTGACGTCGTGTCCGCTCGAGTTTCACCGCGATCATATCATATATCATATAATAGGATGTATTAGCGGACATTTTTCCAGCTGTATCCTTTTCATTCACTTATCAACCACAAAACACTGCAGCTGATGATGCAGCAGCATCGTCTGAGAGTTTACCGTGGGTCATCACAGCGCGACAAGCTATGTGGTAGAGGGGAAAGCGGCTGTCACATCAAGAGAGGGTTAGCCCCACCCCATCGCGGCTGTACATTGACTTGGCATGGAGAGTGATCACCGAGGTAGTACAAGTAGTGTCCGGTGTGTAAGCACCTTGAGACCCGCCACAGTGGAAGTGAAGAGTGGAGCTGTGTGATGGTGTACAGTCAGGGGTCAGCAGGTGGAGAGGAGGGGACTCAACACACATCCCTGGGGGCCCCATGTTCAGGTGATGGTGCTGCCTCTCTGTAAAGCCTATGGGTTAGGGTAAGAGTCGAGGTGTCGAGCCCCAGCTGGACCAGTTTGTAAATCAGCTACTGGGGGATGATGGCGTTGAATACTGAGCTAAAGTCTGAACAACATTCTGACGTAAGAGTCCTTGGCATCCAGGTCTGTGAGGGCAGAGTGGAGGGCGGTGGAAACAGCATCGTCGGTTGACACACCTGCTTATGTTAATGCATTAGCGGGTGTGTAACAGGTGCATTTCAGTGTGGACAGGTGTGTTACAGTGTTGTTGGTGTGTTACAGGTGTGTTACAGTGTGCTACAGGTGTGTTACAGTGTTACAGGTGTGTTACAAGTGTGTTGGAGTGTTGTTGGTGTGTTACAGTGTTGTTGGTGTGTTACAGTGTGTTACAGTGTGTTACTGTGTGGACATGTGTGTTACAGTGTTGTTGGTGTGTTACAGTGTGTTACAGTGTGTTACTGTGTGGACAGGTGTGTTACAGTGTTGTTGGTGTGTTACAGTGTTACAGGTGTGCTACAAGTGTGTTGGAGTCTTGTTGGTGTGTTACAGTGTTTTTGGTGTGTCGTTGGTGTGTTACAGTGTGTTACAGTGTGGACAGGTGTGTTACAGTATTGTTGGTGTGTTACAGGTGTGTTACTGTGTGGACAGGTGTGTTACTGTGTGGACAGGTGTGTTACAGTGTTGTTGGTGTGTTACAGTGTAATTGGTGTGTTACAGTGTTGTTGGTGTGTTACAGTGTTGGTGTGTTACAGGCAGTGGCTGACTGGGACTGAAAAACAGCCCTGGACTTTGCCTCGGCCCAGCCCACAACAACGGGCGCTCAAAAGATCATCAGCCAGAGACACAGGTCTCAAAATACTTAAATATTTAACCAATGACATTTTACCTTAAAAATTAAAGCATTATCACTGTAGTTGATTAAAAATGGTGTTAAGAGCATAGTACAGAACAATGATTCCCAACCAGGGGTACGTGTACCCCTAGGGCAGGGGTCAGCAGGTAAGTTTGGTCTTGGGCCAAAATTTTTCTGGGCAACTGAATGGTGGGCCAAAACATCATCAATCAGAAACATGTTTTCTCTCTCTTTTTTTTTCCCCAAAAAAAAGTTTTCCCCGTATCTATAGGCCACTTGTATATTGTGTGAATACAAAATGTAGTCTTATTTAATGAAGTGTTTGTTTTAAATAAAGTAACTTTATTTCCCAGACTGTTAGTGTGTTATTACTGCTTTAGCTCCACTGTGGCTGCATTAAAAAACTGCTTATAATAGTAAGTTGATGATGATAAAGCTGCTGTCTTTAATCAGTTAATTGTTACCCAGACTGTCTTTAAAGTCATAATAAATGTGTCATAGCCAACTATATTTTTCCCCCACACATTTAATACAAATGTGAGTAATTCCATTTTGAAAATAAGTTCTTCTTTGAGCCCAGTTAACGCATTTTTAATAAAGATTTAAAAAAAAAGATTTTCAGGATTGGACTATGATTGTCAAGTGTTTTTACTGTGACATGCTTCCCACACTTGATAAAGGAAGGACTGAACCAGATTTCAGGTTTATGCTCAATCCCTTTTTTATTTTTTATCAGGAATCAAGCAGGAGAAAAACCTACAATCACAAAACAAATCAATGTTAAATATTTCTGCAACTTTTTAAACAAGCAGAAGAACATTTAATTAAATATTCGCTTCACAAATTATTAAATATTGTTCATTTTTTAACCCTTTGTTTGAAAAACCATTAACTTTTTATTTTAGGCAGGATTTTACACTGATTTTAAACTTAAAACATCGACCTTATTTAAAGCTTTTAACAAACAATTTTTTAACTAACATGGAATAATTTTTTAAGTACCATGACAAGTTATTAAACCAGATTTAATAGGTTTTAATACTTCTATTTAACAGAAACTATTTTTGTACATTGAATATTTTGAATTGCATTTAAATAAAGCAAAATTTGATATTTTAAATCAATACTTTTAAAATTTGATTAACTCAGAAGAAACCGAACTTTAATCTTCTAAAAAAACACATTGAGATCACAAAACCCAATGCCAGAAATCCAACACAAAAGTTTCCTTTTCAGCAGAGAAACCAGAGAGATGAGTTCTTATTTTTTGAAACGTCCTCTTTCCATGCGCATCCAAACTTTTGCGTCCTCTGCTTCACTCCTCACAAGCCAAATGACTGATTCTCGGCATCTATTGTCTCTAGAACTCGGCACACGCCGCTGATTTCACAAACTCCATTCACCTGCGCTGCAGGTGAGCGTGCAGCAGCCGAGGAGCGCGCAGCAGCTAAGGAGCGCTCAGCAGCTAAGGAGCGCGCAGTTACGGAGCGCGCCGTTGAGCAGCGTGCAGCCGAGTGCTGCAGAGGGGCAGGGGAGCATAATGATTGATTTTAGGAGGCACACACCCGCACTTTCAGACGGACGAACACAAGCCACTGCGCTGCGGCTGCCGGCCGTCTAATTTTGTCAGCTGCGCGGCAGTGATGTTAGTGATCGCGGGGGCTTGTGTTTGTGTGGCTGGGGGCGGCTGCTGATCGATATTTTCAGTGGTGCGCGCTGTGGCCACTGGCCGTCTAGGTGTGCCGACCATTTTTGAGCTTTCCCGGTTTTTCCCCGATGGCCAGCACACCTCTGCCCCTTTTATATCAGTTTTTCAATTTCATCTGGCGGGCCGGATAGTATTGGAGACGGGTCAATTTTGGCCCGCGGGCCGTTAGTTGCCAACCGCTGCTAGTGTTTTTCTCCCATCTCCACTCGCAGACAACACATATAAGTAGCGAGTCAGCTTGCAGCTCAGTGCGTTCCAGCCAGCGCATTGCTGCCACCCCTGGAACAGCCATAGGCCTATAAAGTAAGAGAGAGAAAAAACATGACGGGGGTGCAGCGGCCGGCCGGCTGCTGAATGGCCACTGCCGCCGGTGGGCCGGCAGCACCGGCCGCTGGCCGACTGGCAGTACCGGCCAATCTGGTATTCTCCAGAAAGTCCAGATGACCAGTCCGCCCCTGGTTACAGGTGTGTTACAGTGTGTTGCAGGTGTGTTAGTGTTGTTGGTGTTGTTGGTGTGTTATAGTGTTACAGGTGTGTTACAAGTGTGTTACAGTGTTGTTGATGTGTTACAGGTTTGTTACTGTGTAATTGGTGTGTTACAGTGTGTGCAGGTGTGTTACAGGTTTGTTACAGGTGTGTTACAGTGTTATTGGTGTGTTACAGTGTGTGCAGGTGTGTTGCAGGTGTGTTACAGTGTTACAGGTGTGTTACACGTGTGTTACAGTGTTGTTGGTGTGTTACAGGTGTGGTACAAATGTGTTTATATGTTATTGGTGTGTAACAGTGTTACAGGTGTGTTACAGCTGTGTTACAGTGTTGTTGGTGTGTTACAGGTGTGTTACTGTGTATTACAGTGTGTTACAGGTGTGTTACAGGTGTGTTACAGGTGTGCTACAGGGGTGTTACTGTGTATTACAGTGTGTTACAGGTGTGTTACAGGCGTGTTTATATGTTGTTGGTGTGTTACAGGTGTGCTACAGGTGTGTTACTGTGTATTACAGTGTGTTACAGGTGTGTTACAGGTGTGTTTATATGTTGTTGGTGTGTTACAGGTGTGTTTCAGGTGTGTTACTGTGTATTACAGTGTATTACAGTGTGTTACAGGTGTGTTACAGGTGTGCTACAGGTGTGTTACTGTGTATTACAGTGTGTTACAGGTGTGTTACAGGTGTGTTTATATGTTGTTGGTGTGTTACAGGTGTGCTACAGGTGTGTTATTATGTTGTTGGTGTGTTACAGGTGTGTTACAGCGTTCAGTTCTGATGTTTGTCAGATCAGCCTCTCCACAGTCCAGGCTCACAGTTTGTGCTCCTGTCGATGACGTGAGGACAGACTCTGAGCTCTTTAATCCTGTTTGAGATGAAAAATCGAAATAAAGAAATTTATTCTCTGTTTGGAAGCTTTAAATATTCAGAGCTCAGAGAAAGTAGGTCTGCTCTAATATCTTTAAATCCTCCTTTGTTACAGCTGCGAGTCTGAGCAGGAGGCAGACACACACACACACACACACACACACGCAGACACACACTCACAGACACACACAAACACACACTCACAGAAAGACACACACACACACGCAGACACACACACCTACACACACAGACACACACACACACGCAGACACACACACACACACACACACACACACACAGACACACACACACACACACAGACACACACACACACACACATGGTAATGTCCTGGGTGTTTGCTGCTGCTCTCATATCTCTGATTATTCTCTTTGAAAAGCTGCAGCGTCAGCACAAACACACTCCACCATTAAAGACCCACAAATACACACACATGCAAAACTTTAGCAGCACAGAGTTTGACTCACAGCAAAGACAGTCTATAACATAAAACATAATGTCTCCCATAATTAAAAAGAACAAGCAAACACCATCGGTCAAGGAGTCAATCATTATTTTTATACATATATATAAAAAACTGATGACAAACTGAAGAGACGGAGAATACGAATGGAAACCAAAGAGCCCAGAACAACTGCAAAGAGATTAGAGGAGAACTCCAAGGTCAACGTACATCAGAGTCAGATCACACCATCCATCACTGTTTGAACCAAAGTGGACTGAATGGAGGACATCACTGTTTAAAACAAATCCTAAAAAAGAGAGACTGGAATTTTCCAAAATGCATATTGACAAGCCACAAAGCTTCTGGGAGAATGTCCCTTGGACAGATGAGACAAAACTGGGTCTTTTTGGTAAGTCACATCAGCTCTATGTTCACAGACACAAAAATGAAGCATCCAAAGAAAAGAACACTGTACCTACTGTGAAACATGGAGGAGGCTCAGTTATGTTCTGGGGCTGCTTTGCTGAATCTGACACAGGGTGTCTTGAATCTGTGCAGGTACAATGAAATCTGAAGACTATCAAGACATTCTGGAGTGAAATGTGCTGCCCAGTGTCAGAAAGCTTGGTCTCAGTCACAGGTCATGGGTCCTCCAACAGGATAATGAGCCAATCACACAGCTAAAAACACCCAAGAATGACTCAGAACAAAACACTGGACTATTCTGAAGTGTCCTTCTATGATCCCTGATCTAAATCCTGTTGAACATTTGTGGAAGGAGCTGAAACATGCAGTCTGGAGAAGACAGCCTTCAAACCTGAGACAGCTGGAGCAGTTTGCATGAGGAGTGGGCCAACATACCTGTGGACAGGTGCAGGAGTCTCACTGAGAGCTACAGAAATCACCTGATTACAGAGACTGACTCAAAAGGTTGTGCAACAAAAGGAGAACCATCATTTTGTCCAGGCCAGTTTTGTTAGTTTTTTTTTTTATAATAATTCTGTTGAACCACAATCAAAGCAAAGTCTGATTCTCTTAATTTTCTGTACATTTTTTATTTATTACTTTTAGTTTTCTTCAAAATTTACATTTTCTATGGAAGTCTAATCCACAAAAAACTCTACCAAATCTGGGCCATTGATGGCAAACAAGGCTTTTTCATTTGCTCTGGTCCTTACAGGAAAGGTGGTCTCAGAGGTACTGGTCCTTTGTGGTACTGGTGCTGAAAGGTTTTATGGGTCTTTTGGACCCCCCACCCCGGGTCCTCGTTTCTTTTTGCTGAGGGCCTGGTCCAGTCCAGCTGAGTCCAGGTAAAGGTGGGATCCTTCCCTCCAGACTTTTATGAAACCTGAAGCAGAAATAAAAAGCAGAGAGCACATTGACACAGAATCCTGATCCACACCAAACCCATTCCTGATTTAACCCACCGGTGAAAACTGGTTTTGGAGAAATCCCTAACCCTGCTCACAGTCAGACCTTCATCCCGTCATGTTTCTGTTGGAGCTGCACGCAGACAGATCGACTCACCTGGGCAGGTATCCAGGCCTCCAGGGCAGATAATCTGTGTGAACATCAGAGAAACACCAGAGTAATCAGATTACTGTCTGCTTATTAAATTAAATCACGGACTCGTGGATTGTTCAGGCTGAAACATGTACGACCATCCGTGTGTCTGTGTGTGTCTGTATGGTATAATGGTGATGTCACTTCCTGTTTCTCTTCCATAGGCTGCAGCTGGGACTGTGGGCGGTGCTCTGCGGACCTGCTGACAGGTGTGGGCAGTGTGTGTGTGTGGTGTAAGGAGGCGAAGAGGTGGCTGCTGGGAGATCACTGCGTGGACGAGTGTCCCCGAGGAACCTACGGCCAACACGGGGCCTGTTTGAGTGAGAAAACTTTATTTTAATCTAATTTATTCAAATAAATCTGAACAATAACCTCCTCATTGTAGCTGCCGTCAGTCTAGACTCACTCATTAACCAGATGATCATGTTTTCATTCTGAGAGGAAACCAGAGCCAGGAGAAACCCGTACATGCACAGGGAGAACGTGAGGATGTGTCAACGTTTTCTTTCTTTCCCAGAATGCCATCCATCCTGTCAGTCCTGCAGGGGGCCGGGGCCTGTCTCCTGTACTTCCTGTCCCATAAATACCGTCCTGACGCCCTCCGGTGCCTGCGCTGCCGAGTGTCCCCTGGGTTACTATGACGACCACCAGGTGTGTCAGGGTGAGTACAGACTGACCTCTGATAGGTGTCAACGCCTTTCCTCACCTTTGACCCCACCCTCCAACTTCTCTTCTCTCTGTCCTCAGCCTGTGACAGTCAGTGCCTGACCTGCGAGGTGGGCGGAGCCTGTACGTCTTGCAGGGACCCAACCAAGGTTCTGCAGTTTGGAGAGTGTCAGTATGACACCTGTGCTCACCAGTACTACCTGAACACGACCAACAGGGCCTGCAGAGGTACTCTGTCCCGACCACACCCGAAATGAAATGATAGCACAAAGCTAAAGAGAAGTTTGGTTTGGTCCAACAAACTGTGAAGAGAAGTTTAGTTTGGTCCATCAAACTGAGAAGAGAAGTTTGGTTTGGTCCATCAAACTGTGAGGAGAAGTTTAGTTTGGTCCAAAAAACTGTGAAGAGAAGTTTAGTTTGGTCCAACAAACTGCGAAGAGAAGTTTAGTTTGGTCCATCAAACTGTGAAAAGAAGTTTAGTTTGGTCCATCAAACTGTGAAGAGCAGTTTGGTTTGGTCCATCAAACTGTGAGGAGAAGTTTGGTTTGGTCCATCAAACTGTGAAGAGAAGATACGTTTGGTCCATCAAACTGTGAAGAGAAGTTTGGTTTGGTCCATCAAACTGTGAAGAGAAGTATAGTTTGGTCCTTCAAGGTGTGAAGAACAGTTTGGTTTGGTTTGGTCCATCAAATTGTGAAGAGAAGTTTAGTTTGGTCCATCAAACTGTGAAGAGAAGTTTAGTTTGGTCCAACAAACTGTGAAGAGAAGTTTGGTTTGGTCCATCAAACTATGAGGAGAAGTTTAGTTTGGTCCATCAAACTGAGAAGAGAAGTTTAGTTTGGTCCATCAAACTGTGAAGAGAAGTTTAGTTTGGTCCATCAAACTGTGAGGTTTGGTCCATCAAACTGTGAAGAGAAGATACGTTTGGTCCATCAAACTGTGAAGAGAAGTTTGGTTTGGTCCATCAAACTGTGAAGAGAAGTATAGTTTGGTCCTTCAAGGTGTGAAGAACAGTTTGGTTTGGTTTGGTCCATCAAACTGTGAAGAGAAGTTTAGTTTGGTCCAACAAACTGTGAAGAGAAGTTTGGTTTGGTCCATCAAACTATGAGGAGAAGTTTAGTTTGTTCCAACAAACTGTGAGGAGAAGTTTCGTTTGGTCCATCAAACTGTGAAGAGAAGTTTAGTTTGGTCCAACAAACTGTGAAAAGAAGTTTGGTTTGGTCCATCAAACTATGAGGAGAAGTTTAGTTTGGTCCATCAAACTGTGAAGAGAAGTTTAGTTTGGTCCATCAAACTGTGAAGAGAAGTTTAGTTTGGTCCATCAAACTGAGAAGAGAAGTTTAGTTTGGTCCATGAAATTGAGAAGAGAAGTTTAGTTTGGTCCATCAAACTGTGAGGAGAAGTTTAGTTTGGTCCATCAAACTGTGAAGAACAGTTTGGTTTTGTCTATCAAACTGTGAAGAGAAGTTTAGTTTGGTCCATCAAACTGTGAAGAGAAGTTTAGTTTGGTCCATCAAACTGAGAAGAGAAGTTTCGTTTGGTCCATCAAACTGAGAAGAAAAGTTTGGTTTGGTCCAACAAACTGTGAAGAGAAGGTTGGTTTGGTCCAACAAACTGTGAAGAGAAGTTTAGTTTGGTCCATCAAACTGAGAAGAGAAGTTTAGTTTGGTCCAACAAACTGTGAAGAGAAGTTTAATTTGGTCAAACAAACTGTGAAGAGAAGTTTCGTTTGGTCCATCAAACTGAGAAGAGAAGTTTAGTTTGGTCCAACAAACTGTGAAGAGAAGTTTGGTTTGGTCCATCAAACTGTGAAGAGAAGATACGTTTGGTCCATCAAACTGTGAAGAGAAGTTTGGTTTGGTCCATCAAACTGTGAAGAGATGTATAGTTTGGTCCATCAAACTGTGAAGAACAGCTTGGTTTGGTTTGGTCCATCAAATTGTGAAGAGAAGTTTAGTTTGGTCCATCAAACTATGAAGAGAAGTTTAGTTTGGTCCATCAAACTGTGAGGAGAAGTTTGGTCCGGTCCATCAAACTGTGAAGAGAAGTTTAGTTTGGTCCATCAAACTGAGAATAGAAGTTTAGTTTGGTCCATCAAACTGTGAAGAGAAGTTTAGTTTGGTCCATCAAACTGTGAGGAGAAGTTTGGTTTGGTCCATCAAACTGTGAAGAGAAGTTTAGTTTGGTCCAACAAACTGTGAAGAGAAGTTTGGTTTGGTCCATCAAACTATGAGGAGAAGTTTAGTTTGTTCCAACAAACTGTGAGGAGAAGTTTGGTTTGGTCCATCAAACTGTGAAGAGAAGTTTAGTTTGGTCCAACAAACTGTGAAGAGAAGTTTGGTTTGGTCCATCAAACTATGAGGAGAAGTTTAGTTTGTTCCAACAAACTGTGAGGAGAAGTTTGGTTTGGTCCATCAAACTGTGAAGAGAAGTTTGGTTTGGTCCATCAAACTGTGAAGAGAAGTTTAGTTTGGTCCATCAAACTGTGAAGAGAAGTTTAGTTTGGTCCATCAAACTGTGAGGAGAAGTTTGGTCCGGTCCATCAAACTGTGAAGAGAAGTTTAGTTTGGTCCATCAAACTGAGAATAGAAGTTTAGTTTGGTCCATCAAACTGTGAAGAGAAGTTTAGTTTGGTCCATCAAACTGTGAGGAGAAGTTTGGTTTGGTCCATCAAACTGAGAAGAGAAGTTTAGTTTGGTCCATCAAACTGTGAAGAGAAGTTTAGTTTGGTCCATCAAACTGAGAAGAGAAGTTTAGTTTGGTCCATGAAATTGAGAAGAGAAGTTTAGTTTGGTCCATCAAACTGTGAGGAGAAGTTTGGTTTGGTCCATCAAACTGTGAAGAACAGTTTGGTTTGGTCTATCAAACTGTGAAGAGAAGTTTAGTTTGGTCCATCAAACTGTGAAGAGAAGTTTAGTTTGGTCCATCAAACTGTGAAGAGAAGTTTCGTTTGGTCCATCAAACTGAGAAGAAAAGTTTGGTTTGGTCCAACAAACTGTGAAGAGAAGTTTGGTTTGGTCCAACAAACTGTGAAGAGAAGTTTAGTTTGGTCCATCAAACTGAGAAGAGAAGTTTAGTTTGGTCCAACAAACTGTGAAGAGAAGTTTAATTTGGTCAAACAAACTGTGAAGAGAAGTTTGGTTTGGTCCATCAAACTGAGAAGAGAAGTTTAGTTTGGTCCAACAAACTGTGAAGAGAAGTTTAATTTGGTCCATCAAACTGAGAAGAGAAGTTTGGTTTGGTCCTTCAAACTGTGAGGAGAAGTTTGGTTTGGTCCATCAAACTGAGAAGAGAAGTTTGGTTTGGTCCATCAAACTGAGAAGAAAAGTTTGGTTTGGTCCAACAAACTGTGAAGAGAAGTTTAGTTTGGTCCATCAAACTGTGAAGAGCAGTTTGGTTTGGTCCATCAAACTGTGAGGAGAAGTTTGGTTTGGTCCATCAAACTGTGAAGAGAAGATACGTTTGGTCCATCAAACTGTGAAGAGAAGTTTGGTTTGGTCCATCAAACTGTGAAGAGAAGTTTAGTTTGGTCCATCAAACTGTGAAGAACAGTTTGGTTTAGTTTGGTCCATCAAACTGTGAAGAGAAGTTTAGTATGGTCCATCAAACTGTGAAGAGAAGTTTAGTTTGGTCCATCAAACTGTGAAGAGAAGTTTAGTTTGGTCCAATAAACTGTGAAGAGAAGTTTAGTTTGGTCCAATAAACTGTGAAGAGAAGTTTAGTTTGTTCCATCAAACTGTGAGGAGAAGTTTGGTTTGGTCCATCAAACTATGAAGAGAAGTTTGGTTTGGTCCATCAAACTGTGAAGAGAAGTTTAGTTTGGTCCAATAAACTGTGAAGAGAAGTTTAGTTTGTTCCATCAAACTGTGAGGAGAAGTTTAGTTTGGTCCATCAAACTGTGAGGGTTTTGGTCCATCAAACTGTGAAGGAGTTTAGTTTGGTCCATCAAACTGTGAAGAGAAGTTTAGTTTGGTCCATCAAACTGTGAAGAGAAGTTAGTTTTGGTCCATCAAACTGTGAAGCCAATGTTTATGTTTCTCTCTCTTCTACATTTTCCTTCAAATGTGTTTTTTTATCATGTTTGAGATGGCATCAGCGACCTTCTGGACCCTCGTAAATCGTCGTAATCCTCAGCCAGAATAAACAAATCGACAAATTGAGTAAGCAAAAGATTCAACCGCGGGATTAACAGGAAGTAATGCATCAAAAGTAGATTGATTCGGACCACTGTGTTTCACACCAGTTAAACCGCACCAAATGTAGGGAGATGGAGCAGATCGAGACTACCCCTTCATGGAGGTCTCAGACCGGCTGATTTGGTGCGCATCAAAGGGCAGTGGTTGCATTCACATTGATACTAACGTACCAAACCCTGGGCCAAAACTTCTTTGGTGCGCACTAAATGTGGTTAGTGTGAAAACGCCCTGAGAAGAGAAGTTTAGTTTGGTCCATCAAACTGAAGAGAAGTTTGGTTTGGTCCATCAAACTGTGAAGAGAAGTTTGGTTTGGTCCGGTCCATCAAACTGTGAAGAGAAGTTTGGTTTGGTCCATCAAACCGTGACGAGAAGTTTGGTTTGGTCCTTCAAACTGTGAAGAGAAGTTTAGTTTGCTTCAAACTGTGAAGAGAAGTTTAGTTTGGTCCATCATACTTTGAAGAGAAGTTTAGTTTGGTCCTTCATACTTTGAAGAGAAGTTTAGTTTGGTCCATCAAACTGAGAAGAGAAGTTTAGTTTGGTCCTTCAAACTGTGAAGAGAAGTTTAGTTTGGTCCATCAAACTGTGAAGAGAAGTTTAGTTTGGTCCATCAAACTGAGAAGAGAAGTTTGGTTTGGTCCTTCAAACTGTGAAGAGAAGTTTGGTTTGGTCCATCAAACTATGAGGAGAGGTTTAGTTTGGTCCATCAAACTGAGAAGAGAAGTTTGGTTTGGTCCTTCAAACTGTGAAGAGAAGTTTAGTTTGGTCCTTCAAACTGTGAAGAGAAGTTTGGTTTGGTCCTTCAAACTGAGAAGAGAAGTTTAGTTTGGTCCTTCAAACTGTGAAGAGAAGTTTAGTTTGGTCCTTCAAACTGTGAAGGGAAGTTCTGTTCGGTCCTGTCCATCAAACTGTGAAGTTTGGTTTGTTGGACCTCAGAATGTCTGCAGCTCTCCATCATCCTCTAGCAGAAGCAGATGAAGAATCTTTGTGTTGCAGGAACATTTTTGATCATGAATGTTTTGACCTGGTCAGATTAGTCTGCCATCGTCACTCTGGACTATTTAACAGACTTCATTATGTTAATTACGGTGTGGTGGACCGACAGATGTCTCCGTGGTAACAATGGTTTATAATAAAGTGGGATTATTTCGGTGTGACCTTGGTGACCTCTGCTCCTCTCTGGTAATCCTCAGAGTGTGACTGGAGCTGTAACTCCTGCAGAGGTCCTCTGAGGACCGACTGTGTCCTCTGCATGGACGGATACCTGCAGCAGGACGGGGTCTGCACGCCCAGCTGCTCCTCAGGCTTCTACAGGGACGGAGACCGCTGCATGGGTGAGTCCACAGGATGTGTCCAAACGCATTTTAAACATCGTAATTATTCACTTATAGATCTTTAACCAACACTGCATAGTTTTTCCACTCTAACATAATATTTCTAGAGTCTCTGGGATCACCTGACAGCAGGTGTAATGACTCACCTGTCATGGTCTGAGGTCTGCGTCACCTTCTCTGGCTCTATGTAACTTCACACTAAAAACGACATTTACTGCTTTGACTGCTTTGCGGCGTATGTCACTTCCCCCTCGAGGCGAAGGCTAAACGGTGGGAAAAGGAGAATATAAAGTAGTTTTTGAATTTTTAAAACAGATTTAGTTTAAAGTAAATATGCTCTTATTTTCCTGATGGGAACAGGGAGCTCTGGCTCACACTCCAGCACAGCAGGGGGCGCTAATGCTCCTCTGACGCTGGATACCACCTGCAAATAAACGAGAAGAAAGAAGAAGAAGAAAGCTAAATGTAGCTAGAGCTGTTATCATGGTGGGAGCAGCGAAAAACCTGAAGAAAATAAAAGTTTTATTAGAGGAGATGAAAAAGGAAAGCGGGAGAGTAAGAAGCTAATACTTGGACAGAGATAAACTCTGGCCTGGCAGGAGCTGAAAGACGAGGAGGGATGTCCGGCCGCTGATTTAACACTGTTATTGTTGATTTACTCCGATAGAAACATGATCAGACTGAACCTGATCAGTCCACGTGGTTTATTTGTCTCTCGGGACGTCCTGACGGCTTCTCCTTGCTCTGTATGTCAGCAAATGCAGGCTGGTGTAGCACAGTGCAGTTGCACTCAATGACTGCAGAGGGTGCTAAAGAGCAGAATCTTACGTAGTGCAGCTTTAATCTTTATAATCAGTCATCTGACCACCATCACGAGTTTACTTTTGAGCTTTTATTTTGAAATCCCCAGGACCTGAGGCCTTTTATTTTGGTAAATACAGACCGTGTGTTCCTGTTTTTCAGCATGCGACTCTCACTGTGAGCAGTGTTCTGCTCCGGCTCAGTGTCAGCGATGCTCACCGCCATTCGCCGTGCTGCAGGGTCACTGTGTGCTGGACTGTGGGCGGGGCTTCTTCCTGGACTCCTCCTCCCAGCTGTGCAGACGTAATGAGCTCACATCGGCCCGTGTGAATGATTTAATCACTCACGTTCGTAATAACATTGTTTGTTTCTTTTCCGCAGCGTGCTCGTCAGACTGCGCTCTGTGTGACGCCACAGGCCGCTGCTCAGCCTGCAGAGACCACACCTACCTGATGGATGGATACTGCACGCCAGACTGTGGGCAGGGCTTTTATGCTGACAAGAAGACCGGGACCTGTTCTGGTAAAACAAAAACTACTAACGACGCTAACCGGCCATTCTATTAGGTACACCTCTCTAGTCTCAGGTTGGGCCTGCAGCATCCCTGAGAGATGTTGGACAGAGAATCTGCTGCTCCACCACATCACAAAGCTGCTCTGTTGGACTGAGATCTGGTGACTGTGGAGCGAATAAAGCAGTGTGATGATCTGAGCTGTGAGACATGAAGATGGTCCACTGTGATCATAAAAGGATGGACATGGTCAGAACAATCCTCAGGTAGGCTGTGGGGTTTGAACCATGAACCACCAGCAGCAGCCTGAACCGCTGATCCAAGGCAGGATGGATCCATGTTTATGATGTTCACACCAAACTCTGAATGTGGAGCAGAGATCCAGACTCATCAGACCAGGAGACACTTTACAGTCTGCTGCTTCTGTTCTTAGCTGACAGGAGTGGACCCTGCTGTGGTCCAGTTTGTGTTCTTAGCTGACAGGAGTGGACCCTGCTGCGGTCCAGTTTATGTTCTTAGGGCGTTTTCACATTAGGTCCACCTGTTTCGAACCATGCTGGGCGCGGTTCGCCATGGGTTCACCCCCCTTCCCTTCCCCCTCCGGCTTGCATTCACATTTGCAACATCAAACCATGCCCGGACCTACTTGTGTATTTACTCAGTTTGAAACAGCAGGGGGCGATATGCCCGTTACTGGTTACCAAACCTGCTACAGAGGAGAACGAAGAAGAGGCTACCATGGCAACCATTTCCTACACCAGACAACCAATGTTTATGTTTCACTCTCTTCTACTTTTTCCTTCAAATGTGTTTTTTTATCATGTTTGAGACGGCATCAGCGACCTTCTGGACCCTCGTAAATCATCGTAATCAAAGGATTCAACTGCGGGATTAACAGGAAGTAATGCATCAAAAGTAGATCGGTTTGGACCACTTTGTTTCACACCAGTTAAACCGCACCAAATGTAGGGAGATGGAGCGGATCGAGACTACCCCTTCATGGAGGTCTCGGACCGGCTGATTTGGTGCGCACCAAAGGGCGGTGGTTGCATTCACATTGACACTAACGTACCAAACCCTGGTCCAAAACTTCTTTGGTGCGCGCTAAATGTGGTTGGTGTGAAAACGCCCTTAGCTGACAGGAGTGGACCCTGCTGTGGTCCAGAGTCTTTTTAAGACCGTTCTGACTGTCTGAAAATCCCTTTTCAAAGTCTTCTCCTCCATTCTGATGCTTGGTCTGAGCTTCAGCAAGACTTTTGAGCATGTTTGCAGGTCCAAGCGCATTGAGTTGCTTCAATGTGATTGCGTGATTGGCTTGTCAAACCCAGTACCAGCACAATGTACCTAATAAATTGGCCATAGATGGTATGGTTTGGGCTGCTCCAGTGGAACTATAAAAACAATGATGATAATGAACATTTGAAATAATGAAAAAATAATGAGGATCATTTTAAAATAATGAAAAAATAATGAAATCATTTTTAGAAAATGTTTTAATCATGAACATCGTGAACATTTTCTGCCTCTGGCTCTCGTCATCACAGACTGAATTTATCTGTTTTCACTCAGAAACTCAGCGTCTGCTCTGATTAAAGAACCTCGGCGTGGAGAGAGAGTTCATTAGAGGAGAAATAACGAGATTACAGCTCAGCGAGAACAAGATGAACTTTAACGAGGTCACAGCCAACTCTCAGCCAATCACAGAGCACAGCCCCAAATGTCACAGGCCCTTAACCCCCCCCTCCACTCTGCAGACTTTAATGATTTTAACCCTCTGCACTTTTATGATTTTAACCCTCTGTAGACTTTTATGATTTTAACCCTGAGCAGACATTTATGATTTTAACCCTCTGTAGACTTTTATGATTTTAACCCTGAGCAGACTTTTATTATTTTAACCCTGAGCAGACTTTTATTATTTTAACCCTCTGTAGACTTTTATGATTTTAACCCTCTGTAGACTTTTATGATTTTAACCCTCTGTAGACTTTTATGATTTTAACCCTGAGTAGACTTTTATGATTTTAACCCTGAGCAGACTTTTATGATTTTAACCCTGAGTAGACTTTTATGATTTTAACCCTGAGCAGACATTTATGATTTTAACCCTGATTAGACATTTATGATTTTAACCCTCTGTAGACTTTTCTGATTTTAACCCTGAGCAGACTTTTATGATTTTAACCCTGATTAGACTTTTATGATTTTAACCCTCTGTAGACTTTTATAATTTTAACCCTCTGTAGACTTTTATGGTTTCAACCCTCTGTAGACTTTTCTGATTTTAACCCTGAGCAGACTTTTTTGATTTTAACCCTGTGCAGACTTTTCTTATTTTAACCCTCTGTATACTTTTTTGATTTTAACCCTGAGCAGACTTTTATGATTTTAACCCTCTGTATACTTTTTTGATTTTAACCCTTTGCAGACTTTTATGATTTTAACCCTCTGTATACTTTTTGATTTTAACCCTGAGTAGACTTTTTTGATTTTAACCACCTTGTCGTTACAGATTCTGGCAAGCTAGGCAGGAGCTCAATTGAATGTTGCCCCTTTTCCACCAAGCTGGTTCCAGGGCTGGTGCTAGTGCTGGTGCTAGAGCCAGTTCGCAGTTGGTTCAACTGCGAACCTGTTTAGAACCGTTTGCTTTTCCACAAACGGGTGCCGGCCAGAGGGCTACGTCATCACGTCAATGTATACGTCTGTATACGTCACGCTAGTTTCCCTTAACAACTAGCGCTGAATTCAATTGCCACTACAAAGATGGAGGACTACGTTGCGATTCAAGTGTTGCTGTTGGCTTTTCGAGCCTTCCTTTGTAGAGCAAAAGTTGGCGATCCAGCAAGTTAATGCTGCTCGACGATTATGCAACGAACATGCTTGAGAAGACGAAGGTAAGAATGCTTCCGTGTTTTTCCTCTGCTTTGGTGCTTCCGTGTTTTCACCCGCTCCCACCCCCTGATGTAAGCCGTAGCCCCCGACGTAAAGTGGTTCTTTCTGCTGGCCCAGCAAAGAGTTGGTGCTTACTAAGCACCGGTTTTGAGAGCCAGCAATCGGTGCTTAGTCTGTTGAAAACCAAAGAACTGGTGCTAAGCTGGCTCTAGCTCCAAACCAGCCCTGGAACCAGCTTGGTGGAAAAGGGGTATGTGTGAAATTGTTTATACTTTGGGTTCGAAAAGTTGCGACATTGATTATTAATAATTAAAGAAAAAAAGTCCAAATTAAAATTGATTTCCTTGGTAAACTAGTCATTGATTTATCCTGCTCAGTAGTTGTTTGTGGCATTTCTAACACAGAGAAAGATGAAGAAATTTTGGATATGGGTCCATAAGGAAGACAGGCTTTGAATTTTCCCCAGGATCAATAAAGTATCTATCTATCTATCTATCTATCTATCTATCTATCTATCTATCTATCTATCTATCTATGTATCTATCTATCTATCTATCTCCAGGCTTCTTGACACTGAAATAAACCTGGACCGGCATTCTTACCTGGGACAACAAACTTCTGAATCTTTTCTTCTTTGCAAGACAACAGCATCCAATCATTGCTAAACACAGAAAGCTAAACCTGTCTCCAGAGCCACGGACATTGACCTAGCTTGATTATGTCAAAACGTCAGGGTGTGAATGCAGCTGAAGGTGCCCCCATTCAAATGCTGGTTAAGTCAGCTCATCAGCCAACAACAGAGCAGCAAGTTAATGCACCTTTGTGGACATGGTGACTTTTTGATTTCAGAGATGCTGTCGGCAGCGTGACCTCACTGATCCATGCTCCTCTCTCTCCCTTTAGTCAATGCCCACGCCCCCTCCCTGCAGGTGAACGGCTCTCTCCTGGTACCTGTTGGGGGTGTGGCCTTGCTTGGCTCCACCCTGTTGACAGTGAAGGACCCCGACAGTCCTACAGAGCGTCTGATGATCCAGCTGGTTCAGAGCCCGAGTAACGGTCAGCTGGTCCTGTACCAGAGGGGTGAGGAGGGCAGACGAGAGCTAAGTCACGACGACACCTTCACGTGGGCGGAGCTAACAGAGGGGCGGGTCCACTTCAGCCATCAGAGAGACGGATCCAGGTGGGTTGGAAGGTTGAAGACGTGAATCATTTCTGTTTCTGACGTGATTGTAGCAGCAGCTGCTGACATGTCAACACCTGCAACCAGAGGTAAGTGCGAGCAATGCTAGCATTAGCATATTAACGTGATGCTATCTTGGTTGCAGTTGCCAAATTCAGCCTCATTCATGCCACGTCACTGCTCTTTGCTTTGGTACTTTCCTCGATTTATTTGCAACCAAACTCAATTCACTTTAAACAAACTGAGACGATGTTCTCAGGCAGAGCAGGGTTCAGTTTTCTGAGCCTTCACAAACAAATCAAACTTTCCAAAGAAGCTAAACCAGAGTTTCTTTAGTCTGTGCAAATCCTGTCACCGGAGTAGCAACTCGCTCCTCGCTTCATTATTTCTTTAATTTCAGGGTCTAAATTTCATTATTTCTTTAATGTATGGATCTAAAGTTCCTTATCTCTTTAACATGAGCGTCTTAAGTTCATTGTTTCTTTAATGTTAGGGTCTAAAGTTCATTATTTCTTTAATGTTAGGGTCTAAAGTTCATTATTTCTTTAACGTGAGGGTCTTCAGTTCATTATCTCTTTAATGTTTGGGTCTAAAGTTCATTATTTCTTTAATGTTAGGTTCTAAAGATCATTATTTCTTTAATGTTAGGGTCTTAAGTTCACAATGATCTGTCTGCAGGGATATTCGGTTCAGGCTGTGGAGGTTTCATAGATCGGAGCACAGAGCCCTCTTCATCTCTGCCTCTGTCCATTTTTCATCCTTCAGTCTGCATCAGTCTGAATCGGAGCCAAATGTCCTGTCAGCCAATCAGAGCACAGATATGTAGCTCATCACAGTGTGCTGACTCAGCAGCTTTGAGATTAAAGTGGAGACATGCCAGAGAGCAGGCAGAGCCACACTGATGCCGCTCATCGAACTAATGGAGACATGAGACGTCCAGACAGATATTAATCTGCAGGTTCCACTCATTAAACATCTTTGGCTCTATAGATATATGTGCACAGATTATAAATTAAAGCCCACCGTGATGTTCTCAGATGTTTATTCTGTTCGTAAACTGGCTCCATCACATCATCTGTCTGTGTGCCTCAGGGGATTGTGGGTAATAAGGCCTGTCTTTTAAGGTGCCGAGGCGGCGCCCCGAGATACACTTTACTGCCAAAAATATTTGCTCACATATGAACTTCAGTGCCATCCCATTCCTGATCCATAGGGTTCAATCTGTCGTGGCTCCACCCTTTGCAGCTATAACAGCTTCAACTCTTCTGGGAAGGCTGTCCACAAGGTTTAGGAGTGTTTATGGGAATTTTTGACCATTCTTCCAGAAGAGCATTTGTGAGCTCACACACTGATGTTGGACCAGAAGGCCTGGCTCTCAGTCTCTGCTCTAATTCATCCCAAAGGTGTTCTATGGGGTTGAGGTCAGGACTCTGTGCAGGCCAGACTCTGTCCTCCATGTCTTTATGGACCTGCTTTGTGCTCTGGTGCACAGTCATGTTGGAAGAGGAAGGGGCCAGCTCCAAACTGTTCCCACAAAGTTGGAGCATGGAATTGTCCAAAATGTCTTGGTGTGCTGAAGCATTCAGAGTTCCTTTGACTGGAACTAAGGGGCCAAGCCCAGCTCCTGAAAAACACCCCCAAACCATAATCCCCCCTCCACCAAACTTAACACTTGGCACAATGCAGTCCCACAAGTATGGTTCTCCTGGCAACCTCCAAACCCAGACTGGTCCATCAGATTGTCAGATGGAGAAGCGTGATTGGTCACTCCAGAGAACGCGTCTCCACTGCTCTAGAGTCCAGTGGCGGCGTGCTTTACACCACTGCATCCACGCTTTGCATGTCACTTGGTGATGTGAGGCTTGGATGCAGCTGCTCGGCCATGGAAACCCATCCATGAAGCTCTCTGCACTGTTCTTGAGCTAATCTGAAGGCCACATGAAGTTTGGAGGTCTGTAGAGATTGACTCTGCAGAAAGTTGGCGACCTCTTCTCACTATGCGCCTCAGCATCTGCTGACCCCGCTCCGTCAGTTTACGTGGCCTACCACTTGGTGGCTGAGTTGCTGTGGTTCCCAAACACTTACAAGTTCTTATAATCCAGCTGACAGTTGACTGTGGAATATTTAGGAGTGAGGAAATGTCACCACTGGATTTGTTGCTCAGGTGGCATCCTATCACAGTTCCACGCTGGAATTCACTGAGCTCCTG
The DNA here is from genome assembly GCA_036419115.1 of Scarus forsteni. NCBI lineage: Eukaryota > Metazoa > Chordata > Actinopteri > Labriformes > Labridae > Scarus > Scarus forsteni. The sequence goes on from JAZDUH010000539.1 coordinate 166,261, forward strand.
AGAGCGACCCATTCTTTCACTAATGTTTGTTAAAGCAGTCTGCATGCCTAGGTGATGATTTTATACACCTGTGGACATGGAAGAGACTGGAACACATGATTCTGATTATTAGGATGGGGAGTGAATACTTTTAGTGGTATAGAGTATTTATATGAGGAGGTTTGTTCTGATGACTACAACAGGTCAGCCTCTCAGGACTCATTTTCCCACAATGCCCCTGGGCTGACCTCGGGTCATAGAGAGTCTGCAGTGATGTTTTTTTTCTTGTCTCTGCAGAGTTGGACTCTTCACCATCCGAGCGGGAGACGATCAGCTGTTCTCAGGTCCACAGAGCGTCCACGTCCACGCCGTGTCCATGCAGGTAAGTGTTAGGGTGAACTCCTGCTCCGCTCTCCTCTGTCTGTGTGTTCTCTGACCGTATATACACAGTGGCCATTTCATTAGGAACACCTCTCTAGTCCTTCATCAGATGATCCACACAACGATTAATAAGATACACGAGACATCTGAGAGCCAGAGACAAACCTGTGAAACAGAAACCACGGCTGGTCGTCCGAGACATGACGGAGACACGTGGACAACAGTGCTGGTCCTCCTCCATGAAAGACAGACAAACCCACGACAGGCACTGAAACAACCTGAAGATAAAAATAATGAACAAAAATGTGATGAAAATCAACTAACCAGTCTTTAACAGAATATTTAAAAACTATTTTGACCACATGGGTTAGGCTACTTCCTGCAGGAGAGAGACACGAAGAGCACAAAGACTAGAAAAGTCAAAGTCTAGAAAAGAGCCACCAAAGGAACTTTTGTCTGATCCATCATCAGGAACATCTGAAGAACAATGTTAGGAACCATCACTGGGACATCATTAGAACCACAACACAAAGCACTAGAAGGATATCAGGAGAACCATCACTGGAACCGTCAGGAGAACCATTTAAGATCCATAATGTAAAATGTTACAGATCTATCATTGGAACCATTATTAGTCCTAAAAGAACTTAAGTGGAACCATCAGAACAATCTTACAGAAGAACTCCAGAGGAACTGAGAGAGTTTTTGTGTTGTTTAAGAAACCAGAGGTCAGTGTGTGTTCTTGATTAAAGAGCCATACCTGAAGCCCTGTGATTGGCTCTCTGAGTGTTTGGATCTGAGGTCTCAGAGAATTCGACTGGATCTGTTATGTGGATCATGTTCCACATCTGCTCCTTTAATGACCACCTTCAGGAGAACCTGATGGAGCTTCAGACCTCAGTCCTGATGGAGCTTCAGACCTCAGTCCTGGTGGAGCTTCAGACCTCAGTCCTGATGGAGCTTCAGACCTCAGTCCTGATGGAGCTTAAGACCTCAGTCCTGGTGGAGCTTCAGACCTCAGTCCTGATGGAGCTTCAGACCTCAGTCCTGGTGGAGCTTCAGACCACAGTCCTGATGGAACCTCAGACCTCAGTCCTGATGGAACCTCAGACCTCAGTCCTGATGGAGCTTCAGACCTCAGTCCTGGTGGAGCTTCAGACCTCAGTCCTGATGGAGCTTGAGACCTCAGTCCTGATGGAACGTCAGACCTCAGTCCTGATGGAGCTTCAGACCTCAGTCCATCTTTATTCAGACATCAGGATTTAAAACAGAAGCTGAAGCATCGTCATGGACTGCTCTGAGTTAATGAGGCTTCATGAAAACCTGATCTAATGTCCAGCCACACCATGACTGAATCTAACTCTGAAGTTTGGACTCCAAATGTTCATCAGCTCAGGATCTGCATGCCCTGCTGTGACTATTATTTAATTAAACAAAGAAACTTCTGTGACATCGGTCTGTAACGTCATCCACAGACCCTTTAGGCCAGGGCCTAAGAAAGTCCTCACAGTTCAGAGAGTCCTCTCATTGAAGGTGTGTTTTCAGATAAATGTCCTCATTAGTCCTGAGAACAAGTACACACACAGACACACACACACACACACACACACCCACACACACGAACCCACAGCAGCAGGAGAGGGAGCAAAGGACAAAACAAACACACACCAGGTGGACCCTCCCACCTGGAGACTTCCTGTTAGCATGTGGTGTACCTGCAACATCCCAGGTGAACCTGTCCCAGTCAGGAGCTTGGTAACCTGAGGAACTGAGGACGGTCTAACACTCGAACTCCTCGATCAGCTGGAGCTGCATTTGTCTCTGAGGGTGGGGGAGGGCGAGGGGGGAGGAGGGAGGGGAGGAGGGAGGGGGAGGAGGGCGAGGGGGGAGGAGGGAAGAGGGAGGGGGAGAAGGGCAAGGAGGGAGGAGGAGGGAGTTCAGGGTGGTCTCTGGTCGCCCCGGTGAGACAGGAGCATGTCGAAGCATGTCAGAAACACACACAGACGTTTGAAACACACACACACGTTTGAAACACGCACTCGTCTGAAACACACACACACACTCGTCTGAAACACACACACATTTGAAACACACTAACACACTCGTCTGAAACACACACTCGTCTGAAACACACACTCATCTTTGTTTCCAGGATCATGCAGGTGAGGGGGAGGAGTCAGTTTGTCTCCTCTGTGTCTGGAGTAAAGGTCACCGCGGGCCTGTTTCTCCCTGACTGACAAAGAAAGGGCACATGCCCTCTCTTACCCGGAGAGAGCACTCCACCCTTTCCAGGTCGAGAACCATGGACTCGGATTTGGAGGTGCTGGTTCTCATCCCAGTCGCTTCACACTCGGCTGTGAACCGATCCAGAGAGAGCAGCAGGTCGTGGTCCGATGAAGCCAACAGGACCACATCATCTGCAAAAAGCAGAGACGCCCTGGCTGCACCTAGAAATTCTGTCCATAAAAGTAAAGAACAGAATCGGTGACAAAGGGCAGCCCTGGTGAGTCCAACCCCCACTGGGAACGACTCAGATGTACTGGTCGCAATGCGAACCAGACTCTGAAACCGGTCATACGGGACGGCCCGTATCAGGGAGTCCTCTACCCCATACTACAGGACCCCCTAAAGGACCCCATGAGGAACACGGTCGAATGCCTTCTCCAGGTCCGCAAAACACATGTGGGGCGTCGGTGGCGCAGTGGGATAGTGCGCTTGGTCAGTGATCAGGAGGTTGCAGGTTCAAGCCCAGCTCCAGGCGACGCATGCGGATATGTCCTTGGGCAAGACACTTAACCTCAAGTTGCTCCCACTGCTGCGTCAGTGGAGTGTAAATGGGCATGAAAGGGTGTGAATGTGTTAGAGATAACTAACATCTGAACCATCAGTGAGTGAATGTGTGAGTGAATGGGTGTGAATGGGTAGGTGTGACCTGCGGTGTAAAGCAGCTTTGAGTAGTCAAATACTAGAAAAGTGCTAAATAAGCTTAAGTCCATTTACCATGTGGAATGATGGGCAAACTCCCATGCACCTTCAAGCACCCTATGGAGGGTATAGAGCTGGTCCACAGTTCCACGAGCAGGACGAAAACCACATTGCTTCTCTTGGATCTGAGGTTCACCTCGGACCCTCTTCTCCAGTACCCCTGAATAGACCTTACCAGGGAGGCAGAGGAGTGTGATCCTCCTGTAGTTGGAGCACACCCTCCTGTCCCCCTTCTTGAAAAGAGGAACCACCACCCCAGTCTGCCAATCCAGTGGCACTGTCCCCGATGTCCACGCGATGCTGCAGAGTCGTGTCAACCATGACAGCCCCATAACATCCAGGGCCTTGAGGAACTCCAGGCGGATCTCATCCACCCCCGGAGCCCTGCCACCAAGGAGATTCTTGACCAGCTCGGCAACCTCAGCTCCAGAGATAGAAGAGCCCACCACAGAGTCCCTCAGGTCTGCTGCTGCACTGGAAGACGTGCTGGTGGGATTGAGGAGGTCTTTGAAGTATTCTTTCCACCGATCCACAACATCCCGAGTCGAGGTCAGCAGTGCACCATCCCCACCATAGACAGTGTCAACAGCACACTGCTTCCCCCTCCTGAGATGCCGGATGGTGGTCCAGAGTCTCTTCAAAGCTGTACGGAAGTCGTTCTCCATGACCTCTACGAACTCCTCCCATGCCCGGGTTTTTGCTTTGGCGACCACCGAAGCTGCATTCTGCTTGGCCAGCCGGTACCTGTCAGCTGCCTCCAAGAACCACAGGCCAAAAAGGCCCTATAGGACTCCTTTGCCAGTTTGATGGCATCCCTCACCTCTGGTGTCCACCAGCAGGTTTGAGTGTTGCCACGACAGGCATCAACCACCTTATGGCCACAGCTCTGATTAGCTACCTCTGAAATAGAGACCCGGAACAAGGCCCACTCTGACTCAATGTCCCCTGCCTCCCCCGCCACATGGTCGAACTTCGCCCGGAGGTGGGAGTTGAAACTCTTTCTGACGGGAGACTCTGCCAGACGTTCCCAGAAGACCCTCACAACACGCTTGGGACTACCAGGTCTGACAGGAATCCTCCCCCACCATCGGAGCAAACTCACCACCAGTTGAAGCTCCGCCCCTCTCTTCACCCGAGTGTCCAAAACATGCTGCTGCAAGTCCGATGATACGACGACAAAGTTGATCATCGAACTGCGGCCTAGGGTGTCCTGGTGCCGGGTGCACATATGAACACCCTTATGCTTGGACATGGTGTTCGTTATGGACAATATGTGATGAGCACAGAAGTCCAATAACAGAACACTGCTCGGGTTCAGATCGGGGGGCCATTCCTCCCAATCACGCCCCTCCAGGCCTCACTGCCATTGCTGATGTGAGCATTGAAGTCCCCCAGTAGAACGAGGGAGTCCCCAGAAGGCGAGCTATCCAGCACCCCCTCCAGGACATCCAAGAAGGGAGGAAACTCTGAACTGTTGTTTGGTGCATAAGCACAAACAACAGTCAGGTTCCGTCCTCCCACTCGAAGGTGGAGGGAGGCTACCCTCTTGTCCACCAGGGTAAACCCCAACATAAAGGCCTTGAGGCTAGGGGAGACAAGAACTGCAACCCCCCCTCCCCAACAGAGAGGTCATGTTCCATGTCCCTAGACACTGCAGCTGAGGATCGGACTGCCAAGGTCCGCACCTTCATCTGCCATCCAGCTCGCAAAGCACCTGACCACTACGGCTCCTCCCATGATGAGTCCATTTTAGGGGGGGCCCACGTCTCTTCTTCCAGCCGAGCATGGCCAGGCCCTGTGGACATAGGCCCTGCCGCCAACGAGCCCCACCCCCAGGCCTGGCTCCAGTGGGGGGCCCCAGTAAACTTTGTCTGGGCAAGGGAGACTGAAACCCCTGTCCGTGATCATCATAGTGGCCTTCAAGTCACGTTTCGTCTGGACCCTCCCCCAGCAACATAGCTCTTGGGGTCATTGGGACAACTAAACGCTCCCACCAATAAGGGAGATGTCCTTTGTTTGTCCTTGGCAAAGTAGCCTTCATTTGTCCTTGGTAAAGATGTCCTTCATTTGTCCTTGGTAAAGATGTCCTTCATTTGTCCTTGGTAGAGACCTGGTTAAATCCATCTCTGTTCTTCCCTCAGCCTCCAAGGGTCGTCACTCTCTCCCCTCTGTCTGTGGATGGGCGAGGCACCGCCACCATCACGAGGTCAGTCCTGCAGGTGGAGGACCCTGATAACCCGGCTGATGTCCTGGTCATGGTCCTGGACCCGCCCCGTCATGGCCATCTGACTCGTGTACATGGGGACAGAGCCCTGACCCGGTTCAAGCTGGAGGAGCTGAGCCGGGAGCAGATCCAGTACCAACACGACAGAACGGGGGAGGGGCAGGACGAGGCGGTGCTGCAGGTCAACGACGGACACACCTACAAGAACATCCTGCTGCAGATACACATCAACCACCAGGTGAGGGGGCGGGGCACAAACACATCAACCAACAGGTGAGGGGGCGGGGTAGAAACACATCAACCAAAAGGTGAGGGGGCGGGGTAAGTACACGTCAACCACCAGGTGAGGGGGCGGGGCAGGTACACGTCAACCACCAGGGGAGGGGCCGGGGCAGGTACATGTCAACCACCAGGGGAGGGGGAGGGGCTTGGAGTGTGTTTGACACAAAGATAACATGAGGGTCTGAAGCAGTGACCCGTCAGAATGAAGAGAGTCTGAAGTTTCCATCGGGGGTTCGATTCTCCGCTGAACACCTGAACGAGTGAACGGAGGTGTGAGGAAGAGCTGAAGTTTGTTTGCCTGCTTGTTTTTTTAGTTTCAGATGTTTTATTTTAGAACTTCCAAAATAAACAGAAAGAGAAAAACTCATAATTAAGTGAAAAATGAAAGTTTGTATCACAGGATGTTTTGACTGAAGCATTGAAGGAGCTCAGAGACTCTCCTTTAGCTGTCATCATCGATCAAGATTCTTTATTAATGTGATCTTAGATCTTGTTTGGTACCATAAATGTAAATAAAGGTCTGTTATGTTGATATCTTAAATAAACCCACCGTTTACTTCAAGAAATGACTGTAGGGTCACTTAGTAGTTTTTTAATTTTGGTCGGACTGGCACTCTGAACACCTACAAACAGCAGTGACCCTCAGGTCAGAGGTCATCACTTCAAACGACCTACCACAGGCCGGTCAAACACTCTCAGAACTCCACTCACACTCCAGAATCACATCCTGCAAGTGATTGGACGATCACTCTGTCAGTCACATTCATTATGGACCAATCAGACAAACTCAACATGATGGAGGAGGAGCGAAAATGTCCTTTTTATGGGGAAAGACCCACCCCCTCCTGCTCTGAAGGATGCTGATTGGCTGCAGTCATTGTTGATTTGTGCTTGGGAAGAAGGATCTGCCTGATGATGTCACTGAATCAGGAGGATCCAGCTGCACTGCAGGGTTACATGCTGTCATGGTCATATAGTCCTGGATCACAGCAGACTGGGCAGCACCGGCGCCCTGCAGACCAGGACCTCTGTTCTGGTCTGGAGGTTTTTGAAGACCCTTGTTCTCGGTCTGTAGAAGGCCCCATGGACATGGATGATTCGGTGGTGCAGTTCCTCGTCCACCATCATCTTAGAGGACAGGAGGCCCAGCGAAGGTAAAGTGGTCCAGATTCTCCAGTGTGGTGGTGCCAACAGATAGAACTGAGAGAGGCGGGGCGGTTGTGTTTGGTGGTGGTATGAAGAGAATCTACGTCTTTGTTATGAGGGGCAGACCAAGCTGGCAAAGACACTGAGGATGCAGCTCCATGATGGATGTGATGTCCTTTTGGTCCTGAACCTGTTGATGTTGATGTTGTCCATCAGTTCTGTCCATGATTCTGACACCTGGGGGAGGTGAACACCTGTGGCATGGAGGGTGGCAGAGAAAAAAACGGAGAGCAGGGTGGGGGCTTGATTCCTGAGTCAACTCTACAGCACTCAGTTTCATCTCTGCCACGGAGTACTGCAGTTGCCATGCAGCAGTTTCAGGATCTGTGCAGCACATTTTGGTGAGAACCAGCCGGTTTACGGAGTCAGAAGCTTTGGTGAGGTCTATGAAGGCCAAAGGCTGGTTTAGTGCTCTGCATTGTCCCTGCAGCTGGTGAGCAAACAACATCCTGTCCATGGGCCTCTGTTTGGGCTGAAGAGCTCTGAGACTCAGGGAGGTTGTTTTCTGACAGTGGGCTAAACCTCAGTGAGGTCTTTCTGGTGGTGGACAGCAGGGAGATACCGTGGTAGTTCCCACAGTCCGCCCTGTCTCCCTTCTTAAACATGGAGACATCAGGACATCTTGGAGCTGTGCTGGGATTTCCTCCTTTTCCCAAACATTAAGCAGTAAGCTTGGATCTGCCTGCAGTGAGCCCACCCTTCAGGCTGTGACTCTGATTCATGCTTTAATGTTTTTATTTCTGTTCTCCTTCAGGCGTCCGACTCCCTTCTGGTGCGCTCTGTCCCGATGGCGTGGGTCAGAGAGGGGGGGATGGCCCGTCTAGATAAGAAGTACCTGCAGAGCACCATCAGAGGAGCGAGCTCCGAGAACATCGTCTACACTGTCCAACCAGCTGAGGGGACGCTCCAACACGGTACGAATCATGAGTCCACAATGACCCCAGTCTCTCTCAGCATGATCTCCCTATCTATGGTTTATACATCTATAGTATCTATATTTATCACCACATAGTCATGAGGTCCCTCTGAAAATGGGATGTCACATCTCAAGAGGCCTTTAACACATTTATACTTAACAGAGACAAATATGGTAGGGATGACCTTGTGGTCTGGGCATTCATGAGTTTGTCACTACCATAAATTCTTATTTTCAGTAAGAATATCTATGATTATATTTCTATAAAATGATCACCACAACCATTCAGACATGAGGACCCTCCTGAAAACCAGATGTAGCATCTCAAGAGACTAACCTCTAATAAATCAGACGACAGGTCTATGGTTCATGGATCTGTCTCTAACTTTAGTTCTTACTTTAGTCCACTTGTCTCCTCTTACCTCCCTTCCTTCACCCTCACACCAACACAGCATGGTGTGGATTTGCTGTTCATCATGAGACTGGGATCCACATTCAAGATTTCCTGCTGCTTAACAAAAGGGTTTTTCTTGAGCCATGATGGAGGGATTCATAATTGGCTATATGGATTCATGTTGGGTGTTTGATGGATATATTTGTATATATATGTATATGTGTATCTTTATATGTACAGTCATGGAAAAAATTATTAGACCACCCTTGTTTTCTTCAATTTCTTGTTCATTCTAATATCTGGTACCACTAAACGTATAATACAATAAACACAACAAAAAATGCAGCTGGTCACATAATACTTTATGTCCTATTTGACATTCTTAAGCTTAATTGATTCCCAGGGTATATAAGAGGCCATTTCATGTCACAAGCAGCACTGCACATGCAAAGGCCTAGAGTGGTTTCCTGCTTACATTCAAGCCGTAGCACAACTCAGAAGTTGTCAGCTCTCAGATAATGCCTAAAACAAAAGAATTATGTGAAGCCACAAAGGCAGCCATCTTAGCACTGCTGGAAATTGGCATGAGTGAGAGACAGGTCGCGAAAAAACTGAAGATCTCCAAGACAGCCGTTCATTGCAACAAAAAAAACAAGCTGAACATGGCACTACCAAATTGCTACCTGGCCGTGGCAGGAAACGTCTTTCTACCCTACGAGATGACCGTGCACTCATCCGTTCCTGTGTCAGGAATCGTCAGACCTCCAGGGACCTTAAAAATGAGTGGGCACTGTCGAGAAATGTGACTTGTTCAGCAAGGACAGTTCGAAACCGACTTGTTGAAGCTGGTTTGAAGTCACACAGAGCACGCAAGAAGCCCTTCATCAATGAAAGGCAGAGGAAGGCCCGGTTACTCTTTGCTCGAGACCACAAGGATTGGACTGTTGATGATTGGGCTAAGGTTCTCTTCAGTGATGAATCCAATTTTGAATTGATGCCCACTCCAGCCAACTTACTGGTTAGGAGGAAGCCTGGAGAAGCTTACAACCCAGACTGTCTTGCCCCTACAGTAAAACATGGGGGTGGATCAGTCTTGATCTGGGGTTGAGTGGAACAGGGCAAATGCAATTGTGTGAAGGCTGAACCAGGTCATGTACAGGACTACCCTTGAAAACAGTCTTCTTCCATCATCTGGAAAACTCTTTCCTGCCTCGAATGACTGGATTTTCCAACAAGACAATGCCCCTTGCCACACGGCAAGGTCAGTTAAAGCCTGGATGGAGAACCACAACATTCGCACCATGCCTTGGCCTGCTCAATCACCAGATCTTAATCCAATTGAAAACCTGTGGAAAATCATCAAACTCAAAATGGAGAACCACAAGCCCAAAAACAAAGAAAATTAGTTTGAATTTGTCCAACAGGAATGGGCTGCTGTGACAGCAGAACAATGTCAGAAGCTGGTGGAGAGCATGCCAAGACGCATGGCTGCAGTCATCAAAAACAATGGTTATGCAATCAAGTATTAACTCTTGTGTGTATCATGTGTTTAAAGCAAACAGAAAAGAAAACATGGAATGCTTAAAAGTAGTGTTTTTGGCGGTACAATGCCATAGCTATTGATGTAAGAATTTAAGTAATTTTGGTTATTATCAAGAAAACCATGGAAAATGAATAGTTCTTAGTTCTTAAATTAAACTCTCATGAGCTATTTTTGTTGTTATCATTATAATTGTCCAAACAAATGTACCTTTAGTTGAGCCAGGCATTAAAATTAACAAGAAATTGAAGAAAACAAGGGTGGTCTAATAATTTTTTCCATGACTGTACATATGTATCTATGCATATATGTGTATCCATAAAATGAAGAGCTTTATGCTCTGTTGTAAAGTGTCTTGAGATAACACTTGTTATGAATTGATGCTATACAAATAAACATTGATTGACAGCTCTTGTTAATTTTATCTCTGCAGTGGTTGTTGCGCAGTATTTACCACGGTTATCTCTGTAACTGCTTCACACCTCCTTCCCGTCTACAGGTGAGGTGGTTTTGGTGTCCATGCCGGCTGATGGTCCCTCTGAAGGATGGCGTCCTACAGCTGATCGAGGATTCACAGCCACCAGCTCGTTCACTCAGCAGGACGTTAACGACGGCTCGGTGTGGTACCGCCACATCGGACCGGGAACGGACAGTGACTCGGTCACGTTCCAGGTGAGTGCTGGATTAACCTGAGCGGCGTAGACGGTTCTCATGGAAATGTGTTTATACCACAGGACAGGTGCCCGGGGCTGATGTCCGGGTGCTGCTGCAGGTTAATGACACACCTGAAGAGGTCGGAGTCGCTCACCTCCGGTTCACACCTTTAGACTTCACTGTCTGTAAAAACAAAGTCAGGTCCACGTCATTGAGGTGCAGATGAGCTGTCAGGAGTGATGGACGGCTCTGATTCAGTGATTGGTTGTGTGTGTTTAGGTGTCGACAGATTCCGCCCCCCTCGTCCAGAGTGACACTCAGACGTTCACCATTGGCATCCTGCCTCAGACCCCGGGGTTCCCTCAGCTCGCCCCTGACTGTGACCTCCAGATCACCGTAAGGGTCAAACATCCTCATCAGTGCTAACTGTGATCCACCAATGAGCTGTGAGCTTAGTCAGTGCTGACCATTGTCCACTTCCTGTCCACTTCCTGTCCAGGCCCTAGAGGACCGAGTGACTGAAATCACTCCTGCTGCGCTCTCCTTCATCGACTCCGAGACGCCAGACCACAAGCTGGTCTACAACATCACCAAAGCTCTGCCTGCAGGACACGGTGAGACACGCTAAACATGCTAATGACATGCTAATGACACACTCAACACGCTAATGACACGCTCAAAATGCTAATGACATGCTCAACACACTAATGACACACTCAACACTCTAATGACATGCTCAACACACTAATGACACACTCAACACGCTAATGACACGCTCAAAATGCTAATGACATGCTCAACACACTAATGACACACTCAACACTCAAATGACACGCTCAACACACTAATGACACGCTCAACACACTAATGACACGCTCAACACACTGATGACACGCTCAACACGCTAATGACACGCTCAACACACTGATGACACACTCAACACTCAAATGACACGCTCAACACACTGATGACACGCTCAACAAGCTAATGACACGCTCAACACACTGACCGATCAACACACTGATGACACGCTCAACATGCTGATGACACGCTCAAAACACGCTCAACACACTGACACACCCAAGGCGCTAATGACACGCTCAACACGCTGATGACACGCCCAACACGCTGATGACACGCTCAACACACTGATGACACGCTCAACACACTGATGACACGCTCAACACGCTAATGACACGCTCAACACACTGACACACTCAAGATGCTAATGACACGCTCAACACGCTGATGACACGCTCAACACACTGATGACACGCTCAACACACTGACACGCTCAACACGCTAATGACACGCTCAACATGCTGATGACACGCTCAACACACTGATGACACGCTCAACACACTAATGACACGCTCAACACGCTAATGACACACTTAACACACTGATGACACGCTCAACACACTAATGACACGCTCAACACGCTGATAACACGCTCAACACACTAATGACACGCTCAACACGCTGATGACACGCTCAACACGCTGATGACACGCTCAACACACTAATGACACGCTCAACACGCTGATGACACGCTCAACACGCTGATGACACGCTCAACACGCTAATGACACGCTCAACACGCTGATAACACGCTCAACACACTAATGACACGCTCAACACGCTGATGACACGCTCAACACGCTGATGACATGATCAACACGCTAATGACACGCTCAACAAACTGATGACATGCTCAACACGCTAATGACACGCTCAACACACTGACCGATCAACACACTACTGACACGCTCAACATGCTGATGACACGCTCAAAACACTGATGACACGCTCAACACGCTAATGACACGCTCAACACACTGATGACACGCTCAACACGCTGTTGACAGGCTCAACACGCTGTTGACAGGCTCAACACGCTGTTGACAGGCTCAACACACTAATGACATGCTCAACACGCTGATGACACCGCATAATGCTGATGAAACACGCTCAACACGCTAAATACACGCTCATTACGCTAATTACACGCTCAACACGCTAATGACACGCTCATTACGCTAATTACACGCTCAACACGCTAATGACACGCTCACAAACTAATGACACGCTCAACACACTGACACACTCAACACGCTAATGACACGCTCAACACGCTGTTGACACGCTCAACACGCTGTTGACAGGCTCAACACGCTGTTGACACGCTCAACACACTAATGACACGCTCAACACACTGATGACACGCTCAACACGCTGTTGACAGGCTCAACACTCTAATGACACGCTCAACACACTGATGACACGCTCAAAACACTAATGACAGGCTCAACACACTAATGACACGCTCAACACACTAATGACACGCTCAACACACTGATGACATGCTCAACACGCTGATGACGCCGCATAATGCTGATGAAACACGCTCAACACGCTAATGACACGCTCATTACGCTAATTACACGCTCAACACGCTAATGACACGCTCATTACGCTAATTACACGCTCAACACGCTAATGACACATTCACAAACTAATGACACGCTCAACACGCTGACACACTCAACACGGTAATGACACGCTCAACACGCTGTTGACACGCTCAACACGCTGTTGACACGCTCAACACGCTGTTGACACGCTCAACACACTAATGACACGTTCAACACACTGATGACACGCTCAACACGCTGTTGACAGGCTCAACACTCTAATGACACGCTCAACACACTGATGACACGCTCAAAACACTAATGACAGGCTCAACACACTAGTGACACGCTCAACACACTAATGACACGCTCACCACACTAATGACATGCTCAACACACTACTGACACGCTCAACACACTAATGACACGCTCAACACACTAATGACACGCTCAACACACTACTGACACGCTCAACACACTAATGACACGCTCAACACGCTGATGACACGCTCAACACGCTGATGACACGCTCAACACACTAATGACACGCTCAACACACTAATGACACGCTCAACACACTAATGACACCCTCAACACACCAATAAAATGCTCAACACACTGATGACACGCTCAACACACTAATGACACGCTCAACACACTAATGACACGCTCAACACACTACTGACACGCTCAACACGCTGATGACACGCTCCACACGTTGATGACACGCTCAACACGCTAATGACACGCTCAACACGCTGTTGACAGGCTCAACACTCTAATGACACGCTCAACACACTAATGACACGCTCAACACACTATTGACACGCTCAACACACTAATGACACGCTCAACACGCTGATGACACGCTCAACACGCTGATGACACGCTCAACACGCTGATGACACGCTCAACACGCTAATGACACGCTCAACACACTAATGACACGCTCAACACACTAATGACACGCTCAACACACTAATGACACGCTCAACACGCTAATGACACGCTATACACACTGATGACACGCTCAACACACTGATGACATGCTCAACACACTGATGACACGCTCAACACGCTAATGACACGCTATACACACTGATGACATGCTCAACACACTGATGACACGCTCAACACACTGATGACACGCTCAACACACTGATGACACGCTCAACACGCTAATGACACGCTCAACACACTAATGACATGCTCAACACACTACTGACACGCTCAACACACTAATGACACGCTCAACACGCTGATGACACGCTCAACATGCTGTTGACAGGCTCAACACACTAATGACACGCTCAACACACTAATGACACGCTCAACACACTAATGACACGCTCAACACACTGATGACACGCTCAACACACTGATGACACGCTCAACACACTAATGACACGCTCAACACGCTGATGACACGCTCAACATGCTGTTGACAGGCTCAACACACTAATGACACGCTCAACACACTAATGACACGCTCAACACACTAATGACACGCTCAACACACTGATGACACGCTATACACACTGATGACATGCTCAACACACTGATGACACGCTCAACACGCTAATGACACGCTATACACACTGATGACATGCTCAACACACTGATGACACGCTCAACACACTGATGACACGCTCAACACACTGATGACACGCTCAACACGCTAATGACACGCTCAACACACTAATGACACGCTCAACACGCTGTTGACACGCTCAACACGCTGTTGACAGGCTCAACACACTAATGACACGCTCAACACACTAATGACACGCTCAACACACTAATGACACGCTCAACACACTAATGACATGCTCAACACGCTGATGACGCCGCATAATGCTGATGAAACACGCTCAACACGCTAATGACACGCTCATTACGCTAATTACATGCTCAACACGCTAATGACACGCTCATTACGCTAATTACACGCTCAACACGCTAATGACACGCTCACAAACTAATGACACGCTCAACACACTGACACACTCAACACGCTAATGACACGCTCAACACGCTGTTGACACGCTCAACACGCTGTTGACAGGCTCAACACGCTGTTGACACGCTCAACACACTAATGACACGCTCAACACGCTGTTGACAGGCTCAACACGCTGTTGACAGGCTCAACACTCTAATGACACGCTCAACACACTGATGACACGCCCAACACGCTGATGACACGCTCAACACGCTAATGACATGCTCAACACGCTAATGGTAAATGGACTTGAGCTTATAAAGCTCTTTTCTAGTCTTTGACGACTCAAAGCTGCTCTACACAGCAGGTCACACCTACCCATTCACACCCATTCACTCACTGATGGTTCTGAGATTTGATGCACCCCCGACTAAAACCCGCTACAGCTCGTTAACTCGTGACGGCCAGAACACACTTGGATGATGTGTTCAGTGAATTTTGGTAATGACACGGTGACGAGCAGCTCAGATCGTGGGTCCAGGGCTTTGTGAAGGACCTGTTGAGATTCATGCTCTCTGAACACTTCAAGTTTTTCATAATGAACATGTCAAATCAAAGCAATTCCATGGCACCCTCCAGTGCATCTGTCCAAAGTCATTTTGCACCAACCTGGTGGTTTAGCCTGATTTATAGGCTGTTGAACCATCCTGTGTCATTCTGCTCCAATCCAGTTGACTTTGTCACCCGTCCCTACAAATATTTGCATCATTCATGTTACTGTGCACCGGTGTCATTTGTAATAATTACATTTGGCGTCACTCCCACATCAAATATATTCATTTCTTTGCTGTTTTTGTCTGTGTCTTTTGTTTAGTGTCCCGTTACTTATTCACATACCAAACTTTTCTGTTCACCTGTTTTCAGGAACCATTGAGCATCGAGATCGAGCTTACACACCGGCAAAACTTTTCACTCAGGCCGACATCAACAATGGAAAGATCATCTACAGACCTCCAGCTGCTCCATCACACCTGCAGGAGCTCTACCAGTACTCCTTCACAGGTAATGACAAAAACAATCAATACAGGTAGAGAAACACGCCTAAAACGTACGACCAACACACACACTCATTTTTGTTCAAAGGGGTTTATGAGGACTCAAGACAAACTGAGAAGAAAACCAAATCACAGGACATTTGTTTATGAGGACATTTCTGTTTATGAGGACATGTCTGTTTATGAGGACATTTATGTTCCTGAATACATGTCAGTTTCATGTCTTATTTAGTGATTTGTTTTGATTAAAGCTGATTTACAGACTGAAGACAGGGACGCTGTAGCTGTGCTGAGTCTGCCTCTGTTTATCATGTGTGAATCTGAGTCTGTTTTATCCCCTCAGGTCTGCCTGAATCACTCAGCGTCTACTTCACAGGTACAGACATACACATCCGAGGGGACGCCGCTCCTCCTTTTCCACGCCATTAATCCTGCTCTCGCTAAATGTCCTTTCCTCCTTCACCTCCTCTCGCCTTTACTCATTCTCACTTCCTCTCTTGTGTTTGTACTGCAGTGTCGGATGGTGACAACACCACTCCTGAGCTGGACTTTGCCGTCCTGCTCCTGTCCAATCACCATCAGCCCCCGGTGTTTCAGGTGCTCGACCCCCTGTTGGAGGTCAGCATGGGGGGACAGGCAGCCATCGGTAAGAACAGACATGTGAAAGTGAAACAAAGATGGCGCTCACAAACATCAGATTACTGAATTAAGGAGCAGTGGGTTGTTTTTATTGGCTCCCTTTAACTAAGAGGAGTAAAAATTAAGGAGTTTGAGCTCTGACAGTTTTTGGTTAAAAACTAATCATGGAACGAAAATCAAAGTTCAAATCTTACGTTGTTTAAATGTAGCAGACTTCAGTCTGTTTTCAGCTTGTTCACATTTGTTCTTGTTTGTGTACGTTTGTTCGCATACATTCTTGTTTGTTCACGATTGTTCTTGTTTGTTCAAGTTTGTTCTCATTTGTTCGCGTTTGTTCTTGGTTTTTCATTGTCCATGTTTGTTCTTGTTTGTTCTCGTTTGTTCACCTTTGTTCACCTTTGTTCACGTTTGTCCACGTTTGTTCTTGTTTGTTCACGTTTGTTCTTGTTTTTCATGTTTGTTCACCTTTTTTCAGGTTTGTCCACGTTTGTTCTCGTTTGTTCATGTTTGTTCACCTTTGTTCACGTTTTTTCTCGTTTGTTCATCTCGTTTGTCCATGTTTGTTGTTGTTTGTTCTTGTTTGTTCACGTTTGTCAAAGTTTGTTCTCATTTGTTCACCTTTGTTCATGTTTGTTCTCTTTTGTTAACGTTTGTCCACGTTTCTTCTTGTTTGTTCACGTTTGTTTGTTCATGTTTGTTCAGGTTTGTCAAAGTTTGTTCTCGTTTGTTCACGTTTGTTCACCTTTGTTCACGTTTTTTCTTGTTTGTTCACATTTGATCTTTTGTTCTTGTTTGTTCACGTTTGTTCATGTTTGTTGTTGTTTGCTCTTGTTTGTTCACGTTTGTCAAAGTTTGTTCTCGTTTGTTCACGTTTGTTCTCTTTTGTTAACGTTTGTTCACATTTGTCCATGTTTGTTCTTGTTTGTTCACGTTTGTTCACATTTGTTCACGTTTTTTCTCGTTTGTTCACGTTTGTTCACTTTTGTTCTTGTTTGTTTACGTCTTTTTACGTTTGTTCACATTAGCTCAGTTTGTTCACATTTGTTCTTGTTTGTGTACGTTTGTTCGCATATATTCTTGTTCATGATTGTTCTCGTTTGTTCACCTTTGTTCTCGTTTGTTCATGTTTATTCACGTTTGTTCATGTTTGTTCATGTTTATTCACGTTTGTTCACTTTTGTTCTTGTTTGTTTACATCTGTTTACGTTTGTTCACGTTAGTTCACTTTGTTCACATTTGTTCTTGTTTGTTTATGTTTGTTCACGTTTGTCAAAGTTTGTCCATGTTTCTTCTTGTTTGTTTATGTTTGTTCACGTTTGTCAAAGTTTGTTCTCATTTGTTCACCTTTGTTCACGTTTGTTCTCGTTTGTTCATGTTTGTCCATGTTTCTTCTTGTTTGTTCATGTTTGTTCAGGTTTGTCAAAGTTTGTTCTCGTTTGTTCACCTTTGTTCTCGTTTGTTCATGTTTGTCCATGTTTCTTCTTGTTTGTTCACGTTTGTTTGTTCATGTTTGTTCAGGTTTGTCAAAGTTTGTTCTCGTTTGTTCACCTTTGTTCACCTTTGTTCATGTTTGTTCTTGTTTGTTCACATTTATTCTTTTTTGTTCCCGTTTGTTCATGTTTGTTCATGTTTGTTCTCATTTGTTTACATTTGTTTACATTTATTTACGTTTGTTCACGTGAGCCTCTCGGTGTTTCAGGAGGGCAGCAGCTCGCGGTCAGCGACGCGGACACGTCTCCAGATGAGCTTGAGTTTGAGCTTGTCGAAGCTCCGATTCACGGAGAGCTGAAAAAAACAGAAGGCAGTGAACACACCAACATGAACAATGGTGAGGAAACACACATGACCATAAACACATTTGAACACACATGTATTAACATACATACCTGACCACACCCCCTCTGCCCCGCCCTCCAGGTGACACCTTCACCTTCAGCGACGTCACTCACGGCCTCCTCCGTTACTGGCACACTGGCCTCTCTGGACAGGATGACGCCATCACCTTCTCCGTCAGCGATGGCATCTCCATGGCAACAACCGTGGTGCAGGTAGCAGTGCACGGTGCAGGGGGCGCCGGGCCGCAGCGTGACCCGGCGGCGTCACTGTCAATGGAAGTCGGTGAGAAGAGCAGCACCGTGATGAGGCGGACAGACCTGGCCTTCACGGTGAGGAAACCGTCCTGACCCAGCATGTCTCAGAGTGATCGGTTTATGTTTAGCCTGAAGTCCACTGGCGGAGAACCTTCAGGAAATACCTTAAAATGGCTCAGGCATGACCCTTGACTTCGTGTTAGTCTGACTGTAGGTCAGCCTCTAACGTCACTGTTTCTGTCTTCATCAGGATGATTCTTCTCCAGATGATCAGATTCAGATCCAGTTGGTGTCGGTGCCGATGTATGGCGTCCTGAGCCGCAGCCAGGGGGCACAGAAGAGCGAGGACCTTAGGGAGTACTCCAGCTTCACCATGGACGACATCAACAAACTCAGGATCAGGTAAGAAGACCAGCTGGACGGTCTTAACACTGACCAAGACTCAGGATCAGAAAAGAAGACCGGCAGGAAGGTCTGAACACTGACCAACAGGCTCAGGATCAGGAAAGAAGACCGGCAGTAAGGTCTGGACACTGACCAACAGACACAGGATCAGGAAAGAAGACCGGCAGGAAGGTCTGAACACTGACCAACAGGCTCAGGATCAGGAAAGAAGACCGGCAGGAAGGTCTGGACACTGACCAACAGACACAGGATCAGGAAAGAAGACCGGCAGGAAGGTCTGAACACTGACCAACAGGCTCAGGATCAGGAAAGAAGACCAGCAGGAAGGTCTGGACACTGACCAACAGACACAGGATCAGGAAAGAAGACCGGCAGGAAGGTCTGAACACTGACCAACAGACTCAGGATCAGGAAAGAAGACCAGCAGGAAGGTCTGAACACTGAACTTTAGGGCATTTTCACACCAACCACATTTAGTGCACGCCAAAGGAGTTTTGGCCCAGGGTTTGGTACGATAGTATCAATGTGAATGCATCCACCGCACTTTGATGCGCACCAAATCAGCCGGTCTGAGGCCTCCATGAAGGGGTGGTCTCGATCCGCTCCATCTCCCTACATTTGGTGCGGTTTCACTGGTGTGAAACAAAGTGGTCCGAACCGATCTACTTTTGATGCATTACTTCCTGTTAATCCCACGGTTGAATCTTTGCTTACTCAATTTTTCGATTTGTTTAATCTGGTTGAGGATTACGATGATTTACGAGGGTCCAGAAGGTCGCTGATGCCGTCTCAAACACGATACAAAAAACACATTTGAAGGAAAATGTAGAAGAGAGCAAAACGTAAACATTGGTTGTTTGGTGTAGGAAATGGTTGCCATGGTAGTCTCTTCTTTGTTCTCCTCCGTAGCAGGTTTGGTAACCAGTTACGTGCATATCGCCCCCTGCTGCTTCAAACTGAATAAATACACAAGTGGGCCCAGGCATGGTTCGATGTTGCAAGTGTGAATGCAAGCCAGCGGGGGAGGGGGAGGGGGGCGACCCGCGCCACAGCACGGTTCGAAACAAGTGGACCTAACGTGAAAACGCCCTTAGTCTAACAACAAAACCACCCTGGACCAGCGAGGTCCCGGTTGGTCAGAGGTCTTTCTCTGCTGTTTTGAGTTTCTGCCCTTGAGGTCAACAGGCCAGCTGCAGTGACAGAGGAGCCCTTGAAAACAAACAGACCTTACGCCTACCTTCGGCCCATCAGCCCATTGGCTCAGGGTAGCTTCACAAGATGGTCCATCAGACTCAAACAACAGTAGAGGACTTCTCCACCACGCAGATGAACTTTAATGACCCCCTGATTCAGACTAACCAGCTGCTGTCTGACCAACAACAAGCCTTTAAAAATCCTGGATCTGATTTAGATCACGACAGTCTGATCCTCGTCCTGCCTGACCAACACTCCCTCTGGAGAGGCTTTGGAGATACTCAGTCCTAACCCAGAGACAGGACCTGAACCACAGGGCCGTTAATCATCAAGATTATTCATAAAGTGAATTAGTGGAGACGGCAGTCCATCACAGTGCTGCACACAGGCTCCATGGACAGAAGTCGGTAAATAGATAAATCTGGATGTTGACCCTGATCCAAGCCTCTCGGTTAGAGTCAGAGATCCTCAGAGTTTCCTTCTTCTTCTCCGGTCGATCTTCTGGTTGAGCGTCCATGTTTCCATCAGTTTTCCTCCTCACTGCAGAGATGAGTCTGTCTGTAAGAACCTCCCATGGGATCTCTTTGTAGACCCATCAGAGGCCCCTGTCTCCACAGCTCTGGGGGTCAATGGGCCAGGCTGAGGCCTCCATTTAGACCAGACCATGATTAATGATGAAGCTCCAGGGTCAGAAGTAAAGCAGCCAGGACGTGTCTGCTTCAACAAATCGTTTATTTCAAAGAGAAATCAAACCATCAGAGCTGTGAGGCTGCTCCTCTCTTCAGGGATCGTTTTGTCCTCTTCATCTCAGCAGGAGATGAAGATGAAGACGCTCAGACGTCCGTTTGACTTCAGTCTGTCTTATCCTCATGGTGCGTTCACTGACTCAGTGTTGGTGGGATAAGCGATGATCACTCTGCCTCTGAGGTGCTCTCTTAGAGTTTCAGGTTAAATAGGTATTAGTTACACCTTTTGACCTGCCTGTTGATTTTTTTTACATTTTATTCAACCTTTATTTAACCAGGTTTGTCCCATTTCAGGGTAGACCTGACCAAAAATGACCTGACCAAAAACTGCAATACACAATAAACTGCAATACACAGTTACATTAAACAGTCACACAGACTCAAACTAAATCTTTGGCATTCAGAAAGTCTGTGTGGTCTTCACAGCAGCTTAAATACAGTCTGCAGATTTTTCTAAAGGCCTTCTTTCCCACTTCAGTTCTGACTCTGGGACCAACGAACTACACAAAGGTCAATTTTCTTTCTCGATTAGTGGGGAGGAGAGATAATCAGGAATGAGCTTGTAGATGACACGAGTTAATGTCCAAGTCAAGTATGAAGTGCAGTGATGAGTCAGAAATCCTCAGTTTGTGATAAATCTTTAAATCTTTTTAAATAAATAAAGAAAAATAATTGTAATTTATAATGACCTTGTTTGACATTCACGTTTTGTTGTTTTCACGTGTTTCCAGAAATGGTTAAGGCTTTATATGTTGATTATTTATTATTTATTATATTGTCCTGATGATCTTAAATAATAATATAATTATATGATTAATGAATAATATAAATAAGTCGACACGGAGCTGTCCATGGTTCTGAATCTTTTATACTGATGTATTTACATTACAGCAGAGCTGTCTGTGGTCCTGTCTATAGGTCAACATAAAGGGCTCTAATTTCGTAGACCAGGCGCAAGCGCAGGCGCACCTGCCTGCGCCGGCCTTCGCCGCGCGGACTGGGTGTGACCGGCACACTTTGCAAGTTTCCTGCAGTGCCAAGAGAGGCGCATTCATGGCGCACAGGGGCGCAGAGGTTGCGCGTCCACGCCCACGTCTCTGCCTCTCCGCGCAAATGTCAGAATAGGAGGAGAATAGACGTGAGTGGGATTATCACAGCCAATCGCTGTCTTCACCAATCAAATGAGCGCCTTTAAATGTGCTGCGGCTGAGGCGCAGCGTCTGATTGGTCTGAATTATCCCCGCCACAGCAGTGTGCTGGAAAGACCCAGCAGTGGAGACGCTGTCCCTTCAGCAGGAGAATGGACAGCGGGGCGCGTCACCCTGTGGGCCAGCTCCCGGGACAGATGTAATCTGTTCCTTTGTCATTAATAGGAGTAAAAAAAATAAGAGACAGTTACACCACAGCTGATTTATCCATTCATAATACTTGTGATCCACCTGCACTCCTGGTTTGTCATCGCCAAATAGCAGAGCCTTTAGTGATATACTGTATACTCTCCCGGTGTCTCTTCCTCATCCTCCTTGCAATAATGTACTCCATCTTTTTAGATCACATTAAAAATAAAGACTAAAATAGAGGAATATGGGAAATCACAGGTAAATCCTGAGTGACATACATTTATTTTCTCTCCTTTTTCTTCGTCTTTTTTCTCCCTCTTTTCTTTGGATTTAATGAAATGAGAGAAGCCAGATATATACTCAGTATCAGATGTTAAGGCTGTTTATTGTTGACTTGTAAGATGTGCATCAAACTTCCAGCTGCTGTCAGGTGAAGTTTCTATTATGACAAACGGCTTTAATCCGACATCAGATGTGACGGGACAGTTAATATAGATACAAATTTATATGCTGGTTCAGACGGGGACATTAAATAGTGATTGCTGTGATTGTTTATTGCATTAAAATGTGCCTGACACTTTGGAAACCTGCCTCTGAGGCGAGCGCACATGTGCGCTTGTCACCAAATTACAGCTGTGCAGGGTGCGCTTCGCCCTGCACCGAGGTTAGACCAGGTTGCAGCTGGCGAGCTTTCAGCGCACTTTCTGCACTGTTTTTGGCACGAAATTGTCACTGCGCCAACATGAATCTGCCGACACCTCCCCCTGGTGCGCCATCACACCCACCTCGGCGCAGACGGTCTACCAAATTGTCAAATTGGCAGCGCACGGCCGTACGCCACATGAAATTAACACTGCGCGGGGTGCGCCAGGCTTGCGCCCCCCTGCGCTGCGCCACAAAATTAGAGCCCAAAGAATGAATCACTTTTGTCAGGATGAGAAGCTGAGTTCATTTATTTCTCAGGTTTGTTTGGGCATCACTGATTCATCCCCTTGTTTAGTGAAGCACTCATTCATGACCCTTAACCTGCTGAGGCGCAGCCCCCAAGTGGATAAATGTCAAAGTATTAATTGTACCCATTGAGAAAAAAAAAGTTATTATGACCACAAAGTGATTCAAAGAGGTCAAAGGACCACGTGTCCATAAGTGTCGTCTTCTTTCTGTTGTTCATCCTGTTTGTTTGTTTTATTTCTTTTAGCCTTTGTTATTGAAACAGACAAAACAAATACAGAAAATACAATTCAAATGACCAAAAAGTGCTCAAGGGGGTCATAGGGTTTTTCTTTTTGTTAAGACTGTATTTAGACAAATTACTCGTGCTTAATAAAGGTGGAATATTTGCTGAGACGAACACAGTCAGCTATATTACTGTCAATCAAAAATGATTCTCTCCTCGATGAATCCCTTCCTGTGTGCACCTACCATCTGGCAAGCCATGGCGCCTTCGCTGCTCACTGCATCACTGCTGCCATGATTACAGGAGAGTCCTGCCGTGAGAGAGAGGGAGAAAGAGAAGTTGGATTTAAGACACGAGTCTCATAGGCGGTAATTTGCACCGCTCAACTGGGTGTGCAGGTTAGCGCTGGTCTTTGAGGAGTAGGTGGTATTTGCTCATTTGCATATGAAGGGGGTAATTTTGCGCTGAATTTCTGAATATGCCCAAATTTACATGCATGCAAAATGGACCAGCGCAGCCAGGAGCAGCAGTGCAGTTTGCGTGCATTTCATCCTTTATGTGTGCTTTGAGGATTGCACACTGTTTTTTTCTGTCATTTTCAGGTTTAGCGGTCACAAAAGCAGTGCTGGAGTGACCAATCATGCTTCTCCATCTGACAATCTGATGGACCAGTCTGGGTTTGGAGGTTGCCAGGAGAACCATACTTGTGGGACTGCATTGTGCCAAGTGTAAAGTTTGGTGGAGGGCGGATTATGGGGTGGGGGTGTTTTTCAGGAGCTGGGCTTGGCCCCTTAGTTCCAGTCAAAGGAACTCTGAATGCTTCAGCACACCAAGACATTTTGGACAATTCCATGCTCCAACTTTGTGGGAACAGTTTGGAGCTGGCCCCTTCCTCTTCCAACATGACTGTGCACCAGAGCACAAAGCAGGTCCATAAAGACATGGAGGACAGAGTCTGCTGTGGATCAACTTGACTGGCCTGCACAGAGTCCTGACCTCAGCCCCATAGAACAGCTTTGGGATGAATTCGAGCAGAGACTGAGAGCCAGGCCTTCTGGTCCAACATCAGTGTGTGAGCTCACAAATGCTCTTCTGGAAGAATGGTCAAAAATTCCCATAAACACTCTTAAACCTTGTGGACAGCCTTCCCAGAAGAGTTGAAGCTGTTATAGCTGCAAAGGGTGGACCCACGTCAGATTGAACACTATGGATTAGGAATGGGATGGCACTTAAGTTCATATGAGAGTCAAGGTGAGAGAATACTTTTGGAAATATAGAGTATTATTAAACGTCACACTTGTGTCTGTGTGAATCCAGCAGCTGCGATCGGCCTCAGAAGTCTCTAAATCCTCAGTATCAGGATGTTTCTGCAGGATTAGACTGGATTAAGACAGATTACATGAATTATTATTCCTCTGCAGAGCTTAGCAGCTGGATCACTGGCAGACACCCCATGATCCCTCATAAACACACAGATCAGCTAATTAACAGATGAGTTCATGTTTTTGTTAGAGGAGAGTTATTATGTTATTATTTTTGTTATTATGAGTTTTTATAACCATTAAATCAGCAGGTAAAGAAACAAACACCTTCGTGCTGCTTCTCTTCTGTCTGATGACAGCTCTGCTCTATCACTGCTGAGATGATGGTTCATTCTTTACACCTCCACGCCGGCGTCCCGTCTGCTCAAGGCTTAGCTTCACCTGTCACTCAGGTGATCTGAGGGGGCGAGGCAGTGTGACTGACAGCTCCATGACCCTGTGACACCTGGAGGACCTGCTGACCTGATGTCAATCAGCTGGTGCTTAAAACTGATGACATCACAAGCCCCGCCCAATGCCCAGTGATTATAGGACCTCCGTAAACCCTCACAGAGCTCAGAGCGAGGCTCCAGGAAACAGTCGCTCTGCAGCCCAGCAGGGGGCGGTAATGAGACCATCAGCTCAAACAGGACGGACTAACGACAGGATAACAGCTGATCGGACTCCAATACAGGACAGGGCTGCACACTCTACTTCAGACAGAATGGATAAACAAGCAAAACAAACAAGTAAACAAAACAAACAAGTAAACAAACAAAACAAACAAGTAAACAAATAAAACTTCTCTCCCTTAGATACGTCACCGCGGTGGAGACAGGCAGTCAGCCAATCACAGACATCTTCCACTTCGTTGTCTATGACGGGGACAACAATCGCCTTGACAACCAGATGTGCACCATCACCATCACCTCATCACCACGGCAACCGCCAGAGGTCAAAGTCCACGGTGACATCAAGGTGCACACCAGCACATCAACGCGACAACACACACCAGCACGTCAACACACACCAACACGACGACACATCAACACACACCAGCACGTCAACACACATCAACACGTCAACACACACCAACACGACAACACATCAACACGACAACACACACCAACACGTCAACACACACCAACACGTCAACACACACCAACACGACAACACATCAACACGACAACACACACCAACACGTCAACACACACCAACATGACGACACACACCAACACACACCAACACGACAACACACACCAACACGACAACACACACCAACACGACAACACACATCAATAAGACAACACACACCAACACGACAACACATGCCAATACGTCAAGACACACCAACACAACAACACACACCAACACAACAACACACGCCAACACAACAACACACGCCAACACAACAACACGCCAACACGTCAACACACACCAACACATCAACACGGACTGACACATCAGCACACAGCATTGGAGAGTGTTTACGTGCCTCTTCTTTGAGTTTTTCACACTTATGCCATCAGGCATGTCTAACACTGATAAACATGCTCGTCTGCAGAATCATAAACACCTCCACATGTAAACAAGTCTCCTTTTATTGTTAGCTTAGCCTGCTAGCTTCTTGCCATACAGCAGAACACAGCTTGTAGCCAGCCCTGCCATGTTTCTGATTGTTCCCACTTCAAACCACGAAACAATCCAAAGGAAATATGGAGTTTGTAATTTTTCAAACAAACCCACTGGAGTTTCTTTCAGATCCATGAGTCTGGTCGTTTTCTTCTTCCAGGTTCAGGTGGGGGGCCGGGTTAAGCTTTCCACCAATCACATCGTGGTTTCTGACGTGGACACATCCAGGAAGCAGCTGCTGGTGTGGCTGGTCAATCCTCCAAAGTACGGCTTCATCGAGAACACCGGCAGAGGTGAGTTTGTCTCCTCAGGTCCTTCGAGAGGTTCTGTTTCTGTTTTCCAGATATTTCTATCACCTGGTCGTCACGGCGACGAGACGTCTCATTAATCAGTGAAGCAGCAGCTCTGGATCTAAACGGCATGTTTTTATGAAACTCAGTCTGATGAGTTTATGTTCGTCCTCCAGCATCAGGACAGAGAGAGGCCGTCACAGCTGGTCTTAAAGGGACAGTACAGTGTTTCTGCTGTTGGCAGATTCAGTTATTTACAAACCTGTGAGTTATATTTTCCAGGCTGTGTTAGTGTTGGCACTATTTTACGTTGCAGCAAACAGCTCTGTGTTCTTCCGCCTGTGAGCAGTGATTCAGCCGACTGCTCTATGGACTCATGAAGACGCAGCAGCAGAGGAAACAGCACTGGACATGACAGGCTGACTCAGGTGATAGCCACGCCCCTTTCTGAGGACGCACACCTCTGAATCGGAGTAACAGAAGAAGTTCTTCAGCAGGCCGAGAGAGAAGAGAAGACGAAGTCTGTGGCTCATTTTTCATAAAAATCACCTTGTGATGGTCTCAGGCTGGTCTTCTTAAAGGGGCAGCGCTGCTTTAGGCCTTTCAGCCACATCACTGCCTGTTGTCACGTACCTGATACAAACCAACAGCAAAAACTCTGAACTGTCCCTTTAAAGCATCACGACCTCAACCTGCTCATCAGGTTTGTTTGTTCAGCACATAGAGCTCGACATGCAGCGGAGGAGGAACACCATTCATATAAGACCAGAGTCCAAGTCTGAGCCAGTCCAGACCTGAGCCAGTCCAAGCCTGAACCGGTCCAAGCCTGAGCCAGTCCAAGCCTGAGCCAATTCAAGCCTGAGCCAGTTCAGGCCTGAGCTGGCCTAGGCCTGTGCTGGTCCAGGCTTGAGCCAGTCTAGGCCAGTCAAGGCCTGAGCAGGTCCAAGCTTGAGCCAGTCCAGGCCTTGGCCAACCCAGGCCTGAGCCAGTCCAAGCCTGAGCCAGTCCAGGTCTGAGCCGGTCTAGGCTGGTCCAAGCCTGAGCCAGTCCAGGTCTGAGCTGGTCCAAGCCTGTGCCAGTCTAGGCAAGTCCAGGCCTGAGCCAATCCAGGCTTGAGCTGGTCTTGACTTGAGCCAATCCAAGCCTGAGCCAGTCTAAGACTGAGCCAGTCTAGACCTGAGCCAGTCAAGGCCGGTCCAGGCCTGAACCGGCTCCAAGCCTGAGCCAGTCCAGGCCTGAGCCAGTCCAGGCTTGAGCTGGTCTAGGCCTGAGCTGGTCTAGGCCTGACCCCGTGAAGCTCCCTGTATCTTGCTCAGCAGTTCTTCCCCTGTGCAGACCTCTCTGATGAAGCCATTTCCCTCCCGTCCAGCAGGGGGCTCTGTGGGCGGCTCGCGGATTGTCACCCCCGACGTCCCGTTCTCTGTGGAGGATCTGATGTCCGACCACATTTTCTACGTTCAGGACGGAAAAGCTCGGGTCAAACAGGACGCCTTCAGCTTCTACATCAGTGACGGACACCGTCAGACCGAGGCCTTCAACGTGGAGGTCAACATCCAGGTAGGTGATGATGTCACAGACAGGTCACATGGGGAGCTCATGATGGTCTGAACCCTGGTGGACTCTGGCTCACTCTGCCCGTGTGGAGTCCCTCAGGGTTCAGTCCTCGGCCACCAGGACCAAGCTGTGGACCTAAACCAGACCCCCTACAGGTTAAAACCCTTTGGACCAGGACCTCGGTCTTTGGGCCAATTGTTTCCTGGGGCAGTGATGAAGGTAACAACCTGACAAACTACTTCCTGTGTCAGCAGAGCGAGGAGCGGCGTGAGCCGGTGGTGTCGGTCAGCAGCGTCCACGTGGAGGAAAACTCCGGAGTCGTCATCACCAACTTGTCCCTGAGCGTCCAGGACCGGGACACGCCGGAGAACGAGATCCTGTTCACGGTCATCAGGAAGCCGTCTTACGGTCAGGACACTGATATTTATATTTATATTTTTAGATTCTATTTTCATATATATATGTATATATCCACATTTATATATATATATATATATATACATATATGTATATATATGTATATGTGTATATATATATATGTACACATATATTCACATTCATATTTATACACATACCGATATTAATATTCATACATACCAAGACAAGATACATTTTAACCTCATCAGGAAACCATCATAGGAGATACCAAGGTAGAGACTTTCCAGAAATACTCCCCATAAATACTTTACTCAGATACTCAAAAACACTCTAGAGATTCTTTAAAATGAGTTCCTTTTCTCTGAAATTCTTGAAGTAATCCAGAGGTACTACAGAAAGTCTTTTAGTTACACAGGAAATACTCCAGAATGAGTTTTTGAACAGAGACATGAACAAAAAATATTTAAAGGAAATTAATAAATCAGAGATGTTTCAGAGTTAAGTAACAGGGGCGAGTTGCAGAGTTTAATGGACCATAAACGTTTATAAAGGTGAAGGAAATGAAACCTTCAACATAAACGCTGTTCCTAATAAAGTGGCCGCCGAGTGTTCAGTCATTTCCATGCTTCCATTCCATGTGTGTTTCTGTTTAGATGGATTCTTCCCGTAGTATTTTTGAAGTTTTTCATCAGTATTTCTGAAGTATCTCTGGAGTATATAGACAGTATTTCCTGACAGTAGTTCTGAAGTATCTCTGGAGTATACAGACAGTATTTCCTGACAGTAGTTCTGAAGTATCTCTGGAGTATATATACAGTATTTCCTGACAGTAGTTCTGAAGTATCTCTGGAGTATATAGACAGTATTTCCTGACAGTATTTCTGAAGTATCTCTGGAGTATATAGTCAGTATTTCCTGACAGTAGTTCTGAAGTATCTCTGGAGTATATAGACAGTATTTCCTGACAGTAGTTCTGAAGTATCTCTGGAGTATATAGACAGTATTTCCTGACAGTATTTCTGGAGTATATAGACAGTATTTCCTGACAGTAGTTCTAGGTATCTCTGGAGTATATAGACAGTATGTCCTGACACTATTTCTGAAGTATCTCTGGAGTATATAGTCAGTATTTCCTGACAGTATTTCCTGACAGTATTTCCTGAAGTATCTCTGAAGTATATAGACAGTATTTCCTGACAGTATTTCTGAAGTATCTCTGGAGTATATGAACAATATTTCCTGAAGTATCTCTGGAGTATATATACAGTATTTCCTGATAGTAGTTCTGAAGTATCTCTGGAGTATATAGTCAGTATTTCCTGACAGTATTTCTGAAGTATCTCTGAAGTATATAGACAGTATTACCTGATAGTATTTCTGAAGTATCTCCGGAGTATATAGACAGTATTTCCTGAAGTATCTCTGGAGTATATAGACAGTATTTCCTGACAGTATTTCTGAAGTATCTCTGGAGTATATAGACAGTATTTCCTGACAGTATTTCTGAAGCATCTCTGGAGTATATGGACAGTATTTCCTGACAGTATTTCTGAAGTATCTCTTGAGTATATAGACAGTATTTCCTGAAGTATCTCTGGAGTATGTAGACAGTGTTTCCTGATAGTATTTCTGAAGTATCCTGGAGTATATAAACAGTATTTCCTGAAGTGTCTCTGGAGTATATAGACAGTATTTCCTGACAGTATTTCTGAAGTATCTCTGTAGTATATAGACAGTTTTTCCTGACAATATTTCTGAAGTATCTCTGGAGTATATATACAGTATTTCCTGATAGTATTTCTGAAGTATCTCTGGAGTATATAGTCAGTATTTCCTGGCAGTATTTCTGAAGTATCTCTGGAGTATATATACAGTATTTCCTGACAGTATTTCTGAAGTATCTCTGGAGTATATAGACAGTATTTCCTGAAGTATCTCTGTAGTATATAGACAGTATTTCCTGACAGTATTTCTGAAGTATCTCCGGAGTATATAGACAGTATTTCCTGACAGTGTTTCTGAAGTATCTCTGGAGTATATAGACAGTATTTCCTGACAGTGTTTCTGAAGTATCTCTTGAGTATATAGACAGTATTTCCTGACAGTATTTCTGAAGTATCTCTGGAGTATATAGACAGTATTTCCTGACAGTATTTCTGAAGTATCTCTGGAGTATATAGACAGTATTTCCTGACAGTGTTTCTGAAGTATCTCTTGAGTATATAGACAGTATTTCCTGAAGTATCTCTGGAGTATGTAGACAGTGTTTCTTGACAGTATTTCTGAAGTATCTCCGGAGTATACAGTCAGTATTTCCTGACAGTATTTCTGAAGTATCTCTGGAGTATATAGTCAGTATTTCCTGACAGTAGTTCTGAAGTATCTCTGGAGTATATAGACAGTATTTCCTGACAGTAGTTCTGAAGTATCTCTTGAGTATATAGACAGTATTTCCTGACAGTATTTCTGAAGTATCTCTGGAGTATATAGACAGTATTTCCTGACAGTATTTCTGGAGTATATAGACAGTATTTCCTGACAGTAGTTCTAGGTATCTCTGGAGTATATAGACAGTATGTCCTGACACTATTTCTGAAGTATCTCTGGAGTATATAGTCAGTATTTCCTGACAGTATTTCCTGACAGTATTTCCTGACAGTATTTCCTGAAGTATCTCTGAAGTATCTAGACAGTATTTCCTGACAGTATTTCTGAAGTATCTCTGGAGTATATGAACAGTATTTCCTGAAGTATCTCTGGAGTATATATACAGTATTTCCTGATAGTAGTTCTGAAGTATCTCTGGAGTATATAGTCAGTATTTCCTGACAGTATTTCTGAAGTATCTCTGAAGTATATAGACAGTATTACCTGATAGTATTTCTGAAGTATCTCCGGAGTATATAGACAGTATTTCCTGAAGTATCTCTGGAGTATATAGACAGTATTTCCTGACAGTATTTCTGAAGTATCTCTGGAGTATATAGACAGTATTTCCTGACAGTATTTCTGAAGCATCTCTGGAGTATATGGACAGTATTTCCTGACAGTATTTCTGAAGTATCTCTTGAGTATATAGACAGTATTTCCTGAAGTATCTCTGGAGTATGTAGACAGTGTTTCTTGACAGTATTTCTGAAGTATCTCCGGAGTATACAGTCAGTATTTCCTGACAGTATTTCTGAAGTATCTCTGTAGTATGTAGACAATATTTCCTGACAGTATTTCTGAAGTATCTCTGGAGTATATAGACAGTATTTCCTGACAGCGTTTCTGAAGTATCTCTGGAGTATGTAGACAGTATTTCCTGACAGTGTTTCTGAAGTATCTCTTGAGTATATAGACAGTATTTCCTGACAGTATTTCTGAAGTATCTCTTGAGTATATAGACAGTATTTCCTGACAGTGTTTCTGAAGTATCTCTTGAGTATATAGACAGTATTTCCTGAAGTATCTCTGGAGTATGGAGACAGTGTTTCTTGACAGTATTTCTGAAGTATCTCCGGAGTATACAGTCAGTATTTCCTGACAGTATTTCTGAAGTATCTCTGGAGTATATAGTCAGTATTTCCTGACAGTAGTTCTGAAGTATCTCTGGAGTATATAGACAGTATTTCCTGACAGTAGTTCTGAAGTATCTCTTGAGTATATAGACAGTATTTCCTGACAGTATTTCTGAAGTATCTCTGGAGTATATAGACAGTATTTCCTGACAGTATTTCTGGAGTATATAGACAGTATTTCCTGACAGTAGTTCTAGGTATCTCTGGAGTATATAGACAGTATGTCCTGACACTATTTCTGAAGTATCTCTGGAGTATATAGTCAGTATTTCCTGACAGTATTTCCTGACAGTATTTCCTGAAGTATCTCTGAAGTATATAGACAGTATTTCCTGACAGTATTTCTGAAGTATCTCTGGAGTATATGAACAGTATTTCCTGAAGTATCTCAGTATATATACAGTATTTCCTGACAGTAGTTCTGAAGTATCTCTGGAGTATATAGACAGTATTTCCTGACAGTAGTTCTGAAGTATCTCTTGAGTATATAGACAGTATTTCCTGAAGTATCTCTGGAGTATGTAGACAGTGTTTCGTGACAGTATTTCTGAAGTATCTCCGGAGTATACAGTCAGTATTTCCTGACAGTATTTCTGAAGTATCTCTGGAGTATATAGTCAGTATTTCCCGGCAGTATTTCTGAAGTATCTCTGGAGTATATAGACAGTATTTCCTGACAGTGTTTCTGAAGTATCTCTTGAGTATATAGACAGTATTTCCTGACAGTATTTCTGAAGTATCTCTGGAGTATATAGACAGTATTTCCTGACAGTGTTTCTGAAGTATCTCTTGAGTATATAGACAGTATTTCCTGACAGTGTTTCTGAAGTATCTCTTGAGTATATAGACAGTATTTCCTGAAGTATCTCTGGAGTATGGAGACAGTGTTTCTTGACAGTATTTCTGAAGTATCTCCGGAGTATACAGTCAGTATTTCCTGACAGTATTTCTGAAGTATCTCTGGAGTATATAGTCAGTATTTCCTGACAGTAGTTCTGAAGTATCTCTGGAGTATATAGACAGTATTTCCTGACAGTAGTTCTGAAGTATCTCTTGAGTATATAGACAGTATTTCCTGACAGTATTTCTGAAGTATCTCTGGAGTATATAGACAGTATTTCCTGACAGTATTTCTGGAGTATATAGACAGTATTTCCTGACAGTATTTCTGAAGTATCTCTGGAGTATATAGACAGTATGTCCTGACACTATTTCTGAAGTATCTCTGGAGTATATAGTCAGTATTTCCTGACAGTATTTCCTGACAGTATTTCCTGAAGTATCTCTGAAGTATATAGACAGTATTTCCTGACAGTATTTCTGAAGTATCTCTGGAGTATATGAACAGTATTTCCTGAAGTATCTCTGGAGTATATATACAGTATTTCCTGACAGTAGTTCTGAAGTATCTCTGGAGTATATAGACAGTATTTCCT
Source organism: Scarus forsteni (assembly GCA_036419115.1). Classification (NCBI taxonomy): domain Eukaryota; kingdom Metazoa; phylum Chordata; class Actinopteri; order Labriformes; family Labridae; genus Scarus; species Scarus forsteni. Next base: position 199,978 of record JAZDUH010000539.1, read on the forward strand.
GACAGTAGTTCTGAAGTATCTCTTGAGTATATAGACAGTATTTCCTGAAGTATCTCTGGAGTATGTAGACAGTGTTTCTTGACAGTATTTCTGAAGTATCTCCGGAGTATACAGTCAGTATTTCCTGACAGTATTTCTGAAGTATCTCTGGAGTATATAGTCAGTATTTCCTGACAGTAGTTCTGAAGTATCTCTGGAGTATATAGACAGTATTTCCTGACAGTGTTTCTGAAGTATCTCTTGAGTATATATACAGTATTTCCTGATAGTAGTTCTGAAGTATCTCTGGAGTATATAGACAGTATTTCCTGACAGTGTTTCTGAAGTATCTCTTGAGTATATAGACAGTATTTCCTGACAGTGTTTCTGAAGTATCTCTTGAGTATATAGACAGTATTTCCTGAAGTATCTCTGGAGTATGGAGACAGTGTTTCTTGACAGTATTTCTGAAGTATCTCCGGAGTATACAGTCAGTATTTCCTGACAGTATTTCTGAAGTATCTCTGGAGTATATAGTCAGTATTTCCTGACAGTAGTTCTGAAGTATCTCTGGAGTATATAGACAGTATTTCCTGACAGTAGTTCTGAAGTATCTCTTGAGTATATAGACAGTATTTCCTGACAGTATTTCTGAAGTATCTCTGGAGTATATAGACAGTATTTCCTGACAGTATTTCTGGAGTATATAGACAGTATTTCCTGACAGTAGTTCTAGGTATCTCTGGAGTATATAGACAGTATGTCCTGACAGTATTTCTGAAGTATCTCTGGAGTATATAGTCAGTATTTCCTGACAGTATTTCTGACAGTATTTCTGAAGTATCTCTGAGTATATAGACAGTATTTCCTGACAGTATTTCTGAAGTATCTCTGGAGTATATGAACAGTATTTCCTGAAGTATCTCTGGAGTATATAGACAGTATTTCCTGACAGTATTTCTGAAGTATCTCTGGAGTATGTAGACAGTATTTCCTGACAGTGTTTCTGAAGTATCTCTTGAGTATATAGCCAGTATTTCCTGAAGTATCTCTGGAGTATGTAGACAGTGTTTCCTGACAGTATTTCTGAAGTATCTCCGGAGTATACAGTCAGTATTTCCTGACAGTATTTCTGAAGTATCTCTGGAGTATGTAGACAGTGTTTCCTGACAGTATTTCTGAAGTATCTCTGGAGTATATAGACAGTATTTCCTGACAGTATTTCTGAAGTATCTCTGGAGTATATAGACAGTATGTCCTGACACTATTTCTGGAGTATCTCTGGAGTATATAGACAGTATTTCCTGACAGTATTTCTGGAGTATATAGACAGTATTTCCTGACAGTAGTTCTAGGTATCTCTGGAGTATATAGACAGTATGTCCTGACACTATTTCTGAAGTATCTCTGGAGTATATAGTCAGTATTTCCTGACAGTATTTCCTGACAGTATTTCCTGAAGTATCTCTGGAGTATATAGACAGTATTTCCTGACAGTATTTCTGAAGTATCTCTGGAGTATATAGACAGTATTTCTGAAGTATCTCTGGAGTATATATACAGTATTTCCTGATAGTAGTTCTGAAGTATCTCTGGAGTATATAGTCAGTATTTCCTGACAGTATTTCTGAAGTATCTCTGAAGTATATAGACAGTATTACCTGATAGTATTTCTGAAGTATCTCCGGAGTATATAGACAGTATTTCCTGAAGTATCTCTGGAGTATATAGACAGTATTTCCTGACAGTATTTCTGAAGTATCTCTGGAGTATATAGACAGTATTTCCTGACAGTATTTCTGAAGCATCTCTGGAGTATATAGACAGTATTTCCTGAAGTATCTCTGGAGTATGTAGACAGTGTTTCCTGACAGTATTTCCTGAAGTGTCTCTGGAGTATATAGACAGTATTTCCTGACAGTATTTCTGAAGTATCTCTGTAGTATGTAGACAATATTTCCTGACAGTATTTCTGAAGTATCTCTGGAGTATATAGACAGTATTTCCTGACAGCGTTTCTGAAGTATCTCTGGAGTATGTAGACAGTATTTCCTGACAGTGTTTCTGAAGTATCTCTTGAGTATATAGACAGTATTTCCTGACAGTATTTCTGAAGTATCTCTGGAGTATGTAGACAGTATTTCCTGACAGTGTTTCTGAAGTATCTCTTGAGTATATAGACAGTATTTCCTGAAGTATCTCTGGAGTATGTAGACAGTGTTTCCTGACAGTATTTCTGAAGTATCTCCGGAGTATACAGTCAGTATTTCCTGACAGTATTTCTGAAGTATCTCTGGAGTATGTAGACAGTGTTTCCTGACAGTATTTCTGAAGTATCTCTGGAGTATGTAGACAGTGTTTCCTGACAGTATTTCTGAAGTATCTCTGGAGTATGTAGACAGTATTTCCTGACAGTGTTTCTGAAGTATCTCTTAAGTATATAGCCAGTATTTCCTGAAGTATCTCTGGAGTATGTAGACAGTGTTTCCTGACAGTATTTCTGAAGTATCTCCGGAGTATACAGTCAGTATTTCCTGACAGTATTTCTGAAGTATCTCTGGAGTATGTAGACAGTGTTTCCTGACAGTATTTCTGAAGTATCTCTGGAGTATGTAGACAGTGTTTCCTGACAGTATTTCTGGAGTATGTAGACAGTGTTTCCTGACAGTATTTCTGAAGTATCTCCAGAGTATATAGACAGTATTTCCTGAAGTATCTCTGGAGTATGTAGACAGTGTTTCCTGACAGTATTTCTGAAGTATCTCTGGAGTATATAGACAGTATTTCCTGACAGTATTTCTGAAGTATCTCTGGAGTATATAGACAGTATTTCCTGACAGTGTTTCTGAAGTATCTCTTGAGTTTATAGACAGTATTTCCTGACAGTATTTCTGAAGTATCTCTGGAGTATGTAGACAGTGTTTCCTGATAGTATTTCTGAAGTATCCTGGAGTATATAAACAGTATTTCCTGAAGTGTCTCTGGAGTATATAGACAGTATTTCCTGACAGTATTTCTGAAGTATCTCTGGAGTATATAGACAGTATTTCCTGACAGTATTTCTGAAGTATCTCTGGAGTATATAGACAGTATTTCCTGACAGTGTTTCTGAAGTATCTCCTGAGTATATAGACAGTATTTCCTGAAGTATCTCTGGAGTGTGTAGACAGTGTTTCCTGATAGTATTTCTGAAGTATCCTGGAGTATATAAACAGTATTTCCTGAAGTGTCTTTGGAGTATCTCTTGAATATATAGACAGTATTTCCTGAAGTATCTCTGGAGTATGTAGACAGTGTTTCTTGACAGTATTTCTGAAGTATTTTAGGAGTATACAGTCAGTATTTCCTGACAGTATTTCTGAAGTATCTCTGGAGTATATAGTCAGTATTTCCTGACAGTAGTTCTGAAGTATCTCTGGAGTATATAGACAGTATTTCCTGACAGTAGTTCTGAAGTATCTCTTGAGTATATAGACAGTATTTCCTGACAGTATTTCTGAAGTATCTCTGGAGTATATAGACAGTATTTCCTGACAGTATTTCTGGAGTATATAGACAGTATTTCCTGACAGTAGTTCTAGGTATCTCTGGAGTATATAGACAGTATGTCCTGACACTATTTCTGAAGTATCTCTGGAGTATATAGTCAGTATTTCCTGACAGTATTTCCTGACAGTATTTCCTGAAGTATCTCTGAAGTATATAGACAGTATTTCCTGACAGTATTTCTGAAGTATCTCTGGAGTATATGAACAGTATTTCCTGAAGTATCTCTGGAGTATATATACAGTATTTCCTGACAGTAGTTCTGAAGTATCTCTGGAGTATATAGACAGTATTTCCTGACAGTAGTTCTGAAGTATCTCTTGAGTATATAGACAGTATTTCCTGAAGTATCTCTGGAGTATGTAGACAGTGTTTCTTGACAGTATTTCTGAAGTATCTCCGGAGTATACAGTCAGTATTTCCTGACAGTATTTCTGAAGTATCTCTGGAGTATATAGTCAGTATTTCCTGACAGTAGTTCTGAAGTATCTCTGGAGTATATAGACAGTATTTCCTGACAGTAGTTCTGAAGTATCTCTTGAGTATATAGACAGTATTTCCTGACAGTATTTCTGAAGTATCTCTGGAGTATATAGACAGTATTTCCTGACAGTATTTCTGGAGTATATAGACAGTATTTCCTGACAGTATTTCTGAAGTATCTCTGGAGTATATAGACAGTATGTCCTGACACTATTTCTGAAGTATCTCTGGAGTATATAGTCAGTATTTCCTGACAGTATTTCCTGACAGTATTTCCTGAAGTATCTCTGAAGTATATAGACAGTATTTCCTGACAGTATTTCTGAAGTATCTCTGGAGTATATGAACAATATTTCCTGAAGTATCTCTGGAGTATATATACAGTATTTCCTGATAGTAGTTCTGAAGTATCTCTGGAGTATATAGTCAGTATTTCCTGACAGTATTTGTTAAGTAACTCTGAAGTATATAGACAGTATTACCTGATAGTATTTCTGAAGTATCTCCGGAGTATATAGACAGTATTTCCTGAAGTATCTCTGGAGTATATAGACAGTATTTCCTGACAGTGTTTCTGAAGTATCTCTTGAGTATATAGACAGTATTTCCTGACAGTATTTCTGAAGTATCTCTGGAGTATATAGACAGTATTTCCTGACAGTATTTCTGAAGCATCTCTGGAGTATATGGACAGTATTTCCTGACAGTATTTCTGAAGTATCTCTTGAGTATATAGACAGTATTTCCTGAAGTATCTCTGGAGTATATAGACAGTATTTCCTTACAGTGTTTCTGAAGTATCTCTTGAGTATATAGACAGTATTTCCTGACAGTGTTTCTGAAGTATCTCTTGAGTATATAGACAGTATTTCCTGAAGTATCTCTGGAGTATGTAGACCGTGTTTCTTGACAGTATTTCTGAAGTATCTCCGGAGTATACAGTCAGTATTTCCTGACAGTATTTCTGAAGTATCTCTGGAGTATATAGTCAGTATTTCCTGACAGTAGTTCTGAAGTATCTCTGGAGTATATAGACAGTATTTCCTGACAGTATTTCTGAAGTATCTCTTGAGTATATAGACAGTATTTCCTGACAGTATTTCTGAAGTATCTCTGGAGTATATAGACAGTATTTCCTGACAGTATCTCTGTAGTATATAGACAATATTTCCTGATAGTATTTCTGAAGTATCTCTGGAGTATATAGACAGTATGTCCTGACACTATTTCTGAAGTGTCTCTGGAGTATATAGTCAGTATTTCCTGACAGTATTTCCTGACAGTATTTCCTGAAGTATCTCTGAAGTATATAGACAGTATTTCCTGACAGTATTTCTGAAGTATCTCTGGAGTATATGAACAGTATTTCCTGAAGTATCTCTGGAGTATATATACAGTATTTCCTGACAGTAGTTCTGAAGTATCTCTGGAGTATATAGACAGTATTTCCTGACAGTAGTTCTGAAGTATCTCTTGAGTATATAGACAGTATTTCCTGACAGTATTTCTGAAGTATCTCTGGAGTATATAGACAGTTTTTCCTGACAGTATTTCTGGAGTATATGGACAGTATTTCCTGACAGTAGTTCTAGGTATCTCTGGAGTATATAGACAGTATGTCCTGACACTATTTCTGAAGTATCTCTGGAGTATATAATCAGTATTTCCTGACAGTATTTCCTGACAGTATTTCTGAAGTATCTCTGAAGTATATAGACAGTATTTCCTGACAGTATTTCTGAAGTATCTCTGGAGTATATGAACAATATTTCCTGAAGTATCTCTGGAGTATATATACAGTATTTCCTGATAGTAGTTCTGAAGTATCTCTGGAGTATATAGTCAGTATTTCCTGACAGTATTTGTTAAGTAACTCTGAAGTATATAGACAGTATTACCTGATAGTATTTCTGAAGTATCTCCGGAGTATATAGACAGTATTTCCTGAAGTATCTCTTGAGTATATAGACAGTATTTCCTGACAGTATTTCTGAAGTATCTCTGGAGTATATAGACAGTATTTCCTGACAGTATTTCTGAAGCATCTCTGGAGTATATGGACAGTATTTCCTGACAGTATTTCTGAAGTATCTCTTGAGTATATAGACAGTATTTCCTGAAGTATCTCTGGAGTATGTAGACAGTGTTTCCTGACAGTATTTCTGAAGTATCCTGGAGTATATAGACAGTATTTCCTGAAGTATCTCTGGAGTATATAGACAGTATTTCCTGACAGTATATCCGAAGTATCTCTGTAGTATATAGACAGTTTTTCCTGACAGTATTTCTGAAGTATCTCTTGAGTATATATACAGTATTTCCTGATAGTATTTCTGAAGTATCTCTGGAGTATATAGTCAGTATTTCCTGGCAGTATTTCTGAAGTATCTCTGGAGTATATATACAGTATTTCCTGACAGTATTTCTGAAGTATCTCTGGAGTATATAGACAGTATTTCCTGAAGTATCTCTGTAGTATATAGACAGTATTTCCTGACAGTATTTCTGAAGTATCTCTGGAGTATATAGACAGTATTTCCTGACAGTGTTTCTGAAGTATCTCTTGAGTATATAGACAGTATTTCCTGACAGTATTTCTGAAGTATCTCTGGAGTATATAGACAGTATTTCCTGACAGTGTTTCTGAAGTATCTCTTGAGTATATAGACAGTATTTCCTGACAGTGTTTCTGAAGTATCTCTTGAGTATTATAGACAGTATTTCCTGAAGTATCTCTGGAGTATGTAGACAGTGTTTCCTGACAGTATTTCTGAAGTATCTCCGGAGTATACAGTCAGTATTTCCTGACAGTATTTCTGAAGTATCTCTGGAGTATGTAGACAGTATTTCCTGACAGTGTTTCTGAAGTATCTCTTGAGTATATAGACAGTATTTCCTGAAGTATCTCTGGAGTATGTAGACAGTGTTTCCTGACAGTATTTCTGAAGTATCTCCGGAGTATATGAACAGTATTTCCTGAAGTATCTCTGGAGTATATATACAGTATTTCCTGACAGTATATCCGAAGTATCTCTGTAGTATATAGACAGTTTTTCCTGACAGTATTTCTGAAGTATCTCTTGAGTATATATACAGTATTTCCTGATAGTATTTCTGAAGTATCTCTGGAGTATATAGTCAGTATTTCCTGGCAGTATTTCTGAAGTATCTCTGGAGTATATATACAGTATTTCCTGACAGTATTTCTGAAGTTTCTCTGGAGTATATAGACAGTATTTCCTGAAGTATCTCTGTAGTATATAGACAGTATTTCCTGACAGTATTTCTGAAGTATCTCTGGAGTATATAGACAGTATTTCCTGACAGTGTTTCTGAAGTATCTCTTGAGTATATAGACAGTATTTCCTGACAGTATTTCTGAAGTATCTCTTGAGTATATAGACAGTATTTCCTGACAGTGTTTCTGAAGTATCTCTTGAGTATATAGACAGTGTTTCCTGACAGTGTTTCTGAAGTATCTCTTGAGTATTATAGACAGTATTTCCTGAAGTATCTCTGGAGTATGTAGACAGTGTTTCCTGACAGTATTTCTGAAGTATCTCCGGAGTATACAGTCAGTATTTCCTGACAGTATTTCTGAAGTATCTCTGGAGTATGTAGACAGTATTTCCTGACAGTGTTTCTGAAGTATCTCTTGAGTATATAGACAGTATTTCCTGAAGTATCTCTGGAGTATGTAGACAGTGTTTCCTGACAGTATTTCTTAAGTATCTCCGGAGTATATAGACAGTATTTCCTGACAGTATTTCTGAAGCATCTCTTGAGTATATAGACAGTTTTTCCTGAAGTATCTCTGGAGTATGTAGACAGTGTTTCCTGACAGTATTTCTGAAGTATCTCTGGAGTATATGAACAGTATTTCCTGAAGTATCTCTGGAGTATATATACAGTATTTCCTGACAGTATATCCGAAGTATCTCTGTAGTATATAGACAGTTTTTCCTGACAGTATTTCTGAAGTATCTCTTGAGTATATATACAGTATTTCCTGATAGTATTTCTGAAGTATCTCTGGAGTATATAGTCAGTATTTCCTGGCAGTATTTCTGAAGTATCTCTGGAGTATATATACAGTATTTCCTGACAGTATTTCTGAAGTATCTCTGGAGTATATAGACAGTATTTCCTGAAGTATCTCTGTAGTATATAGACAGTATTTCCTGACAGTATTTCTGAAGTATCTCTGGAGTATATAGACAGTATTTCCTGACAGTGTTTCTGAAGTATCTCTTGAGTATATAGACAGTATTTCCTGACAGTATTTCTGAAGTATCTCTGGAGTATATAGACAGTATTTCCTGACAGTGTTTCTGAAGTATCTCTTGAGTATATAGACAGTATTTCCTGACAGTGTTTCTGAAGTATCTCTTGAGTATATAGACAGTATTTCCTGAAGTATCTCTGGAGTATGTAGACAGTGTTTCCTGACAGTATTTCTGAAGTATCTCCGGAGTATACAGTCAGTATTTCCTGACAGTATTTCTGAAGTATCTCTGGAGTATGTAGACAGTGTTTCCTGACAGTATTTCTGAAGTATCTCTTGAGTATATAGACAGTATTTCCTGAAGTATCTCTGGAGTATGTAGACAGTGTTTCCTGACAGTATTTCTGAAGTATCCTGGAGTATATAGACAGTATTTCCTGACAGTATTTCTGAAGTATCTCTGGAGTATGTAGACAGTGTTTCCTGACAGTATTTCTGAAGTATCTCTTGAGTATATATACAGTATTTCCTGACAGTATTTCTGAAGTATCTCTGGAGTATATATACAGTATTTCCTGATAGTAGTTCTGAAGTATCTCTGGAGTTTATAGTCAGTATTTCCTGACAGTATTTCTGAAGTATCTCTGAAGTATATAGACAGTATTACCTGATAGTATTTCTGAAGTATCTCCGGAGTATATAGACAGTATTTCCTGAAGTATCTCTGGAGTATATAGACAGTATTTCCTGACAGTATTTCTGAAGTATCTCTGGAGTATATAGACAGTATTTCCTGACAGTATTTCTGAAGCATCTCTGGAGTATATGGACAGTATTTCCTGACAGTATTTCTGAAGTATCTCTTGAGTATATAGACAGTATTTCCTGAAGTATCTCTGGAGTATGTAGACAGTATTTCCTGACAGACTTTCTGAAGTATCTCTGGAGTATGTAGACAGTATTTCCTGACAGTGTTTCTGAAGTATCTCTTGAGTATATTGACAGTATTTCCTGAAGTATCTCTGGAGTATGTAGACAGTGTTTCCTGACAGTATTTCTGAAGTATCTCCGGAGTATACAGTCAGTATTTCCTGACAGTATTTCTGAAGTATCTCTGGAGTATGTAGACAGTGTTTCCTGACAGTATTTCTGAAGTATCTCTGGAGTATGTAGACAGTGTTTCCTGACAGTATTTCTGAAGTATCTCCAGAGTATATAGACAGTATTTCCTGAAGTATCTCTGGAGTATGTAGACAGTGTTTCCTGACAGTATTTCTGAAGTATCTCTGGAGTATATAGACAGTATTTCCTGACAGTTTTTCTGAAGTATCTCTGGAGTATATAGACAGTATTTCCTGAAGTATCTCTGGAGTATATAGACAGTATTTCCTGACAGTATTTCTGAAGCATCTCTGGAGTATATGGACAGTATTTCCTGACAGTAGTTCTGAAGTATCTCTTGAGTATATAGACAGTATTTCCTGAAGTATCTCTGGAGTATGTAGACAGTGTTTCTTGACAGTATTTCTGAAGTATCTCCGGAGTATACAGTCAGTATTTCCTGACAGTATTTCTGAAGTATCTCTGGAGTATATAGTCAGTATTTCCTGACAGTAGTTCTGAAGTATCTCTGGAGTATATAGACAGTATTTCCTGACAGTGTTTCTGAAGTATCTCTTGAGTATATATACAGTATTTCCTGATAGTAGTTCTGAAGTATCTCTGGAGTATATAGACAGTATTTCCTGACAGTGTTTCTGAAGTATCTCTTGAGTATATAGACAGTATTTCCTGACAGTGTTTCTGAAGTATCTCTTGAGTATATAGACAGTATTTCCTGAAGTATCTCTGGAGTATGGAGACAGTGTTTCTTGACAGTATTTCTGAAGTATCTCCGGAGTATACAGTCAGTATTTCCTGACAGTATTTCTGAAGTATCTCTGGAGTATATAGTCAGTATTTCCTGACAGTAGTTCTGAAGTATCTCTGAGTATATAGACAGTATTTCCTGACAGTAGTTCTGAAGTATCTCTTGAGTATATAGACAGTATTTCCTGACAGTATTTCTGAAGTGTGTGTATGTGTGTGTGTGTTTCTGTGTGTGTGTGTATTTCTGTGTGTTCTGTATCTCTGTGAGTATATGTGTGTGTGTATGTGTGTGTGTGTCCTGTATTGTGTGTGTGTGTGTAGTATATAGTCAGTATCTTCCTGACAGTATTTGTTAAGTAATCTCTACATATATAGACAGTATTTCCTGAAGTATCTCTGGAGTATATAGACAGTGTTTCCTGACAGTATTTCTGAAGTATCTCTGGAGTATATAGACAGTATTTCCTGACAGTATTTCTGAAGTATCTCTGGAGTATATAGACAGTATTTCCTGACAGTATTTCTGAAGCATCTCTGGAGTATATGGACAGTATTTCCTGACAGTATTTCTGAAGTATCTCTTGAGTATATAGACAGTATTTCCTGAAGTATCTCTGGAGTATATAGACAGTATTTCCTGACAGTGTTTCTGAAGTATCTCTTGAGTATATAGACAGTGTTTCCTGACAGTGTTTCTGAAGTATCTCTTGAATATATAGACAGTATTTCCTGAAGTATCTCTGGAGTATGTAGACAGTGTTTCTTGACAGTATTTCTGAAGTATTTTAGGAGTATACAGTCAGTATTTCCTGACAGTATTTCTGAAGTATCTCTGGAGTATATAGTCAGTATTTCCTGACAGTAGTTCTGAAGTATCTCTGGAGTATATAGACAGTATTTCCTGACAGTAGTTCTGAAGTATCTCTTGAGTATATAGACAGTATTTCCTGACAGTATTTCTGAAGTATCTCTGGAGTATATAGACAGTATTTCCTGACAGTATTTCTGGAGTATATAGACAGTATTTCCTGACATTAGTTCTAGGTATCTCTGGAGTATATAGACAGTATGTCCTGACACTATTTCTGAAGTATCTCTGGAGTATATAGTCAGTATTTCCTGACAGTATTTCTGACAGTATTTCTGAAGTATCTCTGTATCTCTGAAGTATATAGACAGTATTTCCTGACAGTATTTCTGAAGTATCTCTGGAGTATATGAACAGTATTTCCTGAAGTATCTCTGGAGTATATATACAGTATTTCCTGACAGTAGTTCTGAAGTATCTCTGGAGTATATAGACAGTATTTCCTGACAGTAGTTCTGAAGTATCTCTTGAGTATATAGACAGTATTTCCTGACAGTATTTCTGAAGTATCTCTTGAGTATATAGACAGTATTTCCTGACAGTATTTCTGGAGTATATGGACAGTATTTCCTGACAGTATTTCTAGGTATCTCTGGAGTATATAGACAGTATTTCCTGACAGTGTTTCTGAAGTATCTCTTGAGTATATAGACAGTATTTCCTGAAGTATCTCTGGAGTATGTAGACAGTGTTTCCTGATAGTATTTCTGAAGTATCTCTGGAGTATATAGACAGTATTTCCTGAAGTATCTCTGGAGTATGTAGACAGTGTTTCCTGATAGTATTTCTGAAGTATCTCTGGAGTATATAGACAGTATTTCCTGACAGTATTTCTGAAGTATCTCTGGAGTATATAGTCAGTATTTCCTGACAGTATGTCCTGGTATTCTCTTGTTGGTATTGCAGTATCATATTTCAGTGTCGTTAATCTGCCTCTCCATGGTCGGTGACGTTGCCATGGCAGCAGTAATGTCTCCATGAAGTGAGTTTACTGCGGCCGTTAAATCAGCCGAGTGTGAGGATGAGGAGCTAAAGCTCATCAGACGGTGAAGGAGAGGCTCTCTGACGGAGACGTCTGTGGGCTCGTTAGTGTTTACGGGTTTACGTGGTCGGCGTGGAGACGCTGTGGTCGGCATGGAGACACTGTGGTCACCATGGAGACGCTGTGGTCACCATGGAGACGCTGTCCAGACCCCTGAAGTCTCCTGGTCTGACCCTCTCTCTCTCTCCAGGTAAGCTGCGGCGCCGTCAGTTCTACTCGGAGCCTCTGGAGAATGGGCGTGTCCTCTCTCAGGGCTCCACCTTCACCTATCAGGACGTCCTGGACCAGCTGCTGGTCTACACACCTGAGCAGGTGAGCGGGGGGGCGGACGAGCTGGGCTTCACACTAACAGACGGGATCTACACTCATACGGGACGCCTGCAGTTCACCATGGACGTGACCAGGAGCGAGGGGCCTCGAATGACCGTCAACAGGGGCCTGCAGCTGGCCGCAGGTGAGGGGGCGGAGTCTGAAGCACCTGTTTATGTAATTGGAGAAAACAAACATGAAA